>WSYH01007155.1:0-13379 GCA_036426205.1 Ascaphus truei | reverse complement strand
TGGATGAGCTGTGTGTATGTTACTTCCCTCTGGGTATGTGTGACAGTAGGTGAAAGTGGGACACGTGTGGATGAGCTGTGTGTATGTTACTCACTCCCCTTTGGGTATGGGTGACAATGGAACACGTATGGATGAGCTGTGTGTATTTGTTACTCACTCTGCGTCTCCTCAGGAGCATTTTCCACGTCCACCTGTCAGCAGAAAGTAACAAGGATCAGGTGACAAACCTGAGCCTCAGAGACCCTGTGCAGTATCCTCGTGTCACACACGCGCACACACGCACACACAGGCAGACACACACAGGCAGACACACACAGGCAGACACACACAGGCAGACACACACAGACAGACACACAAAGACAGACACACAAAGACAGACACACAAAGACAGACACACAAAGACAGACACACAAAGACAGACACAGTACCTTGCTGGGCTTCCTCCGGTGCTGAGCCAGGAAGTCACTCTCCCAGCTCTTCAGGAGAAGTTTCACCTCTTTATAGCGCTGCATGTCCTGTGCGAGAAATACTGCGGAGAGTAATAATACCCAGTGTTACACTGTATCCTGACTGTTGCGATTAATACTGCAGGGAGTAATAATAAACAGTGTTACGCTGTGCCCGGACAAGCAATTAATACTGCGGAGAGTAATACCCAGTGTTACACTGTGTTCTGACTGGTACAATTAATACTGCAGGAAGTAATAATACCTAGTGTTACGCTGTGTTCTGAACTATGCGATTAATGCTGCAGAGAGTAAGAATACCCAGTGTTACGTCGTGTCCTGACTGGTGTGATTAATGCTGCAGGGAGTAATAACACCATTGTTACGCTGTATTCTGAACAATGCTGCACGGAGTAATACCCAGTGTTATGCTGTGTCATGGAAAAACAAAAAAAACATACTGGTGCACAGCCAAGAGTGGGTCCCAAACAGATTGAAGTTAAAAATAATGCTTTATTAATCCATCTAAAAAAGTGGAGGCACACACCCTCCTACGCGTTTCGTGTTACAAAAACACTTTATCACTTTATACCACTCCTTGATAGTGTTTTTTTGTAACACGAACGCGTAGAGGGTGTGTGCCTACCACTTTAGATGGATTAATAAAGTCATTATTTTAACTTCAATCTGTTTGACACTCACTCTTGGCTGTGCACCAGTATCTCCACACTGGGTATTACTCCGTGCCAGAATGTCCAGCACTGGTATTAACTCCCGTGCTAGCATGTTTTCCACAATGGTATTATTTACTGGCGTGCAGCATGTCACCCTGGGTATATATGATCTATTCTCCTTGCAGCAGTCACACACGGGTATTAACGTGCCCATGTCCCGACTGGGTATTCTCCTGCACTCCGCACTGGTATTACTCCGTGCAGCATCCCACACTGGGTATTACTCCGTGCGAGCATCCCCACACTGTTATTACTTTACTTAACTACTACTTCCGTGCATCGTATCTCCACACTGGTGTATTACTTCCTGTGCAGCATGTCCACACTGGGTATTACTACTCCGTGCAGCATTCCAACTGGGTATTACTCCGTTCAGCTCAATGTACCAACACACACTGGGTATTACTCTCCGTGCAGCAATGTTCCCAACTGGGTTTACTCCGTTGCACATGTCCCACACTGGCGGTTTACTTACTCCGTGCAGCATGTCCACACTGGGTATACTCCGCGCACATGTCCACGATGGGTATTACTTCTTCTCCGTGCAGCAGTCCACCCGGGTATGACTCCGTGCACAGTCCACGCTGGGTATTACTCCGTGCAGCATCCCCACGCTGGGTATTACTCCGTGCAGCATCCCCACGCGGGTATACTACACTCCGTTCAGCCGTGGTTATCTACTCCCCTGCAGCATCCCCACCTGGGTATTACCCGTGCAGCATCCCCCACGTGGTATTACTCTCGTGCACCGATATCCCCACGCTGGGTATTAACTCCGTAGTCAGCATCCCACACTGGTTTTACTACTCGGTCCCGTTGTTCAGCATGTCCCCAACTGGGGTATTCTCCGTGCACATTGTCCACACTGGGGTTATACTCCGTGCAGCATGTCCCCAGTCACTTGGTATTACTACCTGTGCAGCATGTCCACACTGGGTTTACTGACTGTACTCTACTCCGTGCAGCATGTCCACACTGGTATTACTCCGTGCATGCAATGTCCCACATGGTATTACTCCGTGGCAGCATGTTCACTGGTATTACTCGGGCAGCATGTCCCCACTGGGTATTACTCCGTGCAAGTCATGTCCACACTGGTATTACTACGTGCAGCATGTCCACACTGGTAATTACTCCGCAGGCATGCCACACCTGGTATACTCCGTGTCGACGTCACACTGGGTATTACTCCGTGCAGCATGTCCACACTGGGTATTACTCCGTGCAGCATGTCCACACTGGGTTGTACTCCCTGCAGGCATGTCCACACTGGGTATTACTCCGTGCAGCATCTCCACACTGTGTATTACTCCGTGCAGCATCTCCACACTGGGTATTATTAGGGGGGGGGGGGTACTCCGTGCATCATCCACACTGGGTATTGCTCTCCGTGCACATCTCCACACTGGGTGATTACTCCGTGCGCATCTCCACACTGGGGTGTTACGCCGTGCAGCATCTCCAACGGGCTGACGCCTGTCAGGACTTCAGGATCAAGGGTTTTCTGTGAGTACTTTCTTATCATTTTGGGAATACCCATTGTGAGTCCGGAACCATCCCACGGAGGGTTTGGTGGGGTTTTCTAACCTTACACCCAACCCTTCAGATTATGTGGTCCATCTGGGAACTTTCCTACATTCATCAATCTATTTACCCTTACCCCTTACCAGTCCTGTTTATCTGTCACAATGTTTATATACTGTGGATTCAGTGCTGAAGCGCCTCAATGTGTATATACTGACGGGATTCAGGCTGAAGCGCCTCAATGTGTAAACTGAAGGGATCAGTGCTGAGCGCCTCAATTTGTATTACTAAGGTATCAGTGCTGAGCGCCTCAGGTATACCTGAAGGATTCAGTGCTGAAGCGCCCATTCGAACCTGAGGGATTCGTGCTGAGCGCCTCAAGTGTTACTGAAGGGATTCAGTGCTGAAGCGCTCAATGTTAACTGAAGATTCATGCTGAAGCCTCAATGTGTATATACTGAGGATTCAGTGCTGAAGGCGCCTCAATGTCTTACTGAAGGGATTCAGTGCTGAGCCTATGTGTATACGAAGGTTCAGTGCTGAAGCGCCTCAATGTGTATACACTGAGGGATTCAGTGCTGAAGCGCCTCAATGTGTATATAATGAAGGGATTCAGTGCTGAAGCGCCCAATGTGTATACACTGAAGGGATTCAGTGCTGAAGCGCCTCAATGTGTATACACTGAAGGGATTCAGTGCTGAAGCGCCTCAATGTGTATACACTGAAGGGATTCAGTGCTGAAGCGCCTCAATGTGTATATACTGAAGGGATTCAGTGCTGAAGCGCCTCAATGTGTATGATGAGGATTATGCTGAAGCGCCTCAATGGTTATACTGAGGATCAGTGTTGAGAAGATCTCCTCATGTGTTAAACTTAATGGATTCAGTGTGCTGAAGCGCCTCAATTGTTAGTAACCGAAGGATTCAGTGCTGAAGCGCCTCATGTGTGTATACATGAGGGATTCAGTGCTTGAGCGCCTCAATGTGTATACACTGAGAGGGATTCAGTGCTGAAGCGCCTCAATGTGTATAACACTGAAGGGATTCAGTGCTGAACGCCTCAATGTGTATACACTGAAGGGATTCATGTGCTGAAGCTCTCAATGTGTATAACTGAGGGATTCAGTGCTGAAGCGCCTCAATGTGTATACACTGAAGGATTCAGTGTGAAGCGCCTCAATGTGTATACACTGAAGGGACTTCAGTGCTGAAGCCCTCAATGTGTATACACTGAAGGGATTCAGTGCTGAAGCGCCTCAATGTTGTATACACTGAAGGGATTCAGTGCTGAAGCGCCCTCAGATTGGTATATCTGAAGGGATTCAGTGCTGAAGCGCCTCAATGTGTATACACTGAAGGGATTCAGTGCTGAAGCGCCTCAATGTGTATACACTGAAGGGATTCAGTGCTGAAGCGCCTCAATGTGTATACGAAGGGATTCAGTGCTGAAGCGCTCAATTGTATACACTGAGGGTCAGTGCTGAAGCGCCTGCAATGTGTATACTGAAGGATTCAGTGCTGAAGCGCTCAATGTGTTATATACTGAGGGATTCAGTGCTGAAGCGCTCAATGTGTATATACTGAAGGGATTCAGTGCTGAAGCGCCTCAATGGTGTATATACTGAAGGGATTCAGTGCTGAAGCGTCTCAATGTGTATATACTGAAGGGATTCAGTGCTAAGCGCCTCAATGTGTTATACTGAAGGGATTCAGTGCTGAGCGCCTCAATGTGTATACACTGAGGGATTCAGTGCTGACGCGCCTCAATTGTATACATGAAGGGATTCTGCTGAAGCGTCTCAATGTGTATATACTGAAGGATTCAGTGCTGAAGCGCCTCAATGTGTATACATGAAGGATTCAGTGCTGAAGCGCCTCAATGTGTATATACTGAAGGGATTCAGTGTTTGAAGCCTCTCAATGTGTATACACTGAAGGGATTCAGTGCTGAAGCGCCTCAATGTTATATACTGAAGGGATTCAGTGCTGAAGCGCCTCATGTGTATATACTGAAGGGATTCATGCTGAGCCTCAATGTGTATAACGAAGGGATTAGTGCTGAAGCGCCTCATGTGTATACACTGAAGGATTCAGTGCTGAAGCCGCCTCAATGTGTATACACTGAGACGGATTCAGTGCTGAAGCGCCTCAATGTGTATAACTGAAGGGATTCAGTGGCTGAAGCGCCTCAATGTGTATACTACTGAAGGGATTCAGTGCTGAAGCGCCTCATGTGTATACACGAAGGATTCGTGCTGAAGCGCCTCAATTGTATAACTGAAGATTCAGTGTGGAAGCGCCTCAATGTGTATACACTGAAGGGATCAGTGCTGAAGCGCCTCATTTGTATTACTGAAGGGATTCAGTGCTGAAGCGCCTCAATGTGTATACTGAAGGGATTCAGGTGCTGAAGCGCCTCAATGTGTATATACTGAAGGGATTCAGTGCTGAAGCGCCTCAAGTGTATATACACTGACAGGGATTCAGTGCTGAAGCCCTCAATGTGTATACTACTGAAGGGATTCAGTGCTGAAGCGCTCTCAATGTGTATCACTGAAGGATTCAGTGTGCTGAAGCGCCTCAATGTGTATACAGAAGGGATTCAGTGCTGAAGCGCCTCAATGTGTACTAACTGAAGGGATTCAGTGCTGAAGCGCCTCAATGTGTATATACTGAAGGGATTCAGTGCTGACCGGCCTCAATGTGTATACTGAAGGGATTCAGTGCTGAAGCGCCTCAATGTGTATACACTGAAGTGATTCAGTGCTGAAGCGCCTCAATGTGTATATACTAGAAGGGATTCAGTGCTGAACGCCTCAATGGTATACACTGAAGGATTCAGTGCTGAAGCGCCTCAATGTGTATATACTGAAGGGATTCAGTGCTGAAGCGCCTCAATGTGTATATACTGAAGGGATTCAGTGCTGAAGCGCCTCAATGTGTTATATACTGAAGGGATTCAGTGCTGAAGCGCCTCAATGTGTATACACTGAAGGGATTCAGTGCTGAAGCGCCTCAATGTGTATATACTGAAGGGATTCGAAGGGATTCAGTGCTGAAGCGCCTCAATGTGTATATACTGAAGGGATTCAGTGCTGAAGCGCCTCAATGTGTATATACTGAAGGGATTCAGTGCTGAAGCGCCTCAATGTGTATACACTGAAGGGATTCAGTTGCTGAAGCGCCTTTGTCACTGGAAGTTTGGATAGCTGTGTGTCATTGACTTGTGCAATTAATGGGGGGTGCATTATTCTTACCCTTTATACACCATATATACACCACTATACACCCCTTTATACACCATATACACCCATTAATACACTCATATACCGTATACCCATGTATAACACCATATATACACCCACAAACCGTGTATAACACCATATATACCCCATTTATTACACCAATATACACCTATACCCATGTATAACACCATATATACACCCCACAAACCGTGTATAACACCATATATACCCCATTTATTACACCATATATACCCCTATACCTCGTGTATAACTCCATATATACACCTATATCCCTATACCCAATGTATAACACCAGGACATGCGTGAGAGCGAGCGGTAACTCTCACTGTATTACTGCCTGTAACACATGTTATATCTCTGTGCCCAGGACATGCGTGAGAACGAGAGGTAACTCTCACTGTATTACTGCCTGTAACACGTTATAACTCTGTGCCCAGGACATGCGTGAGAACGAGAGGTAACTCTCACTGTATTACTGCCTGTAACACGTTATAACTCTGTGCCCAGGGCATGCGTGAGAACGAGAGGTAACTCTCACTGTATTACTGTCTGTAACACGTTATAACTCTGTGCCCAGGACATGCGTGAGAACGAGAGGTAACTCTCACTGTATTACTGCCTGTAACACACGTTATAACCCTGTGCCCAGGACATGCATGAGAACGAGAGGTAACTCTCACTGTATTACTGCCTGTAACACAAGTTATAACTCTGTGCCCAGGACATGCGTGAGAGCGAGAGGTAACTCTCACTGTATTACTTCCTGTAACACATGTTATAACTCTGTGCCCAGGACATGCGTGAGAACGAGAGGTAACTCTCACTGTATTACTTCCTGTAACACATGTTATAACTCTGTGCCGAGGACATGTGTGAGAACGAGAGGTAACTCTCACTGTATTACTGCCTGTAACACGTTATATCTCTGTGCCCAGGACATGCGTGAGAACGAGAGGTAACTCTCACTGTATTACTGCCTGTAACACACGTTATAACTCTGTGCCCAGAACATGCGTGAGAACGAGAGGTAACTCTCACTGTATTACTGCCTGTAACACACGTTATAACTCTGTGCCCAGAACATGCGTGAGAACGAGCGGTAACTCTCACTGTATTACTGCCTGTAACACGTTATATCTCTGTGCCCAGGACATGCGTGAGAGCGAGAGGTAACTCTCACTGTATTACTGCCTGCAACACGTTATAACTCTGTGCCCAGGACATGCGTGAGAACGAGAGGTAACTCTCACTGTATTACTCCCTGTAACACGTTATAACTCTGTGCCCAGGACATGCGTGAGAACGAGAGGTAACTCTCACTGTATTACTGCTTGTAACACACGTTATAACTCTGTGCCCAGGACATGCGTGAGAACGAGAGGTAACTCCCACTGTATTACTACCTGTAACACGTTATAACTCTGTGCCCAGGACATGCGTGAGAACGAGAGGTAACTCTCACTGTATTACTGCTTGTAACACACGTTATAACTCTGTGCCCAGGACATGCGTGAGAACGAGAGGTAACTCTCACTGTATTACTGCCTGTAACACGTTATAACTCTGTGCCCAGGACATGCGTGAGAACGAGAGGTAACTCTCACTGTATTACTGCCTGTAACACATGTTATAACTCTGTGCCCAGGACATGCGTGAGAACGAGAGGTAACTCTCACTGTATTACTTCCTGTAACACATGTTATAACTCTGTGCCGAGGACATGCGTGAGAACGAGAGGTAACTCTCACTGTATTACTGCCTGTAACACGTTATATCTCTGTGCCCAGGACATGCGTGAGAGCGAGAGGTAACTCTCACTGTATTACTGCCTGTAACACATGTTATAACTCTGTGCCCAGGACATGCGTGAGAACGAGAGGTAACTCTCACTGTATTACTGCCTGTAACACACGTTATAACTCTGTGCCCAGAACATGCGTGAGAACGAGAGGTAACTCTCACTGTATTACTGCTTGTAACACACGTTATAACTCTGTGCCTAGGACATGCGTGAGAACGAGAGGTAACTCCCACTGTATTACTGCCTGTAACACACGTTATAACTCTGTGCCCAGTTTAGAGGGAGAAAGGGGGTGGCCCGGTATTAAAGGGGTTGCACCCCATATGGCCATCCCCTGACCTCACCAGAGAGACAAGGGGTTAACTGGACTGCGGTCCAGGGATGAGGTTTGCACCTTGTTGTACCTTGAAAATGTATGTTCCCCTGTTCCCATGTTTCATTATAAGCATGTATTTTAATGTTTTAAAGTGCATTTCTGTATTTCCAGTTCTGGAGGTCGCAGAGAGTTCATATTTGGCCAATATGTGGAGTCACTGTAGGCATTAAAAACTGGCAAAGAGGAAATTCTTTGAGAAAGCCAACAAGCCAGACACTATGTTAGCTAACAGGATTCGTAATAGGCAACCGAGTTATAACATACAAACTATAAAAACCAAATCGGGAGAGATGACCTCCAACCCCAAACGCATAGTGGAAGAGTTTAGGCTTTATTATGAACAGCTATATAATGGGGAGAAAGTGACACACAACCCAAAAACAACCAAACTTTTAAAGTCTTTCCTAGAGGAAGCAGCCCTACCAGAGCTGAGCAGGCTGGAGAACGAAGCAGTCCAATCTGATTTCACGCTAGAGGAGTTGACAGCGGTAATCAAACATCTCAAACCCTCCAAGGCTCCAGGCCCAGATGGGTTTTCTAACCTCTACTACAAGAAATTTATAGGGGTGCTAGCGCCACATATGCTTAAATTGTTTAATGGAGTTCTGGCGGGGGAACCCTTCTCGGCTCAGATGCTTCAGGCGTCAATATCCATAATTTATAAAAAGGACAAAGATCCCACAAACTGCCAAAGTTATCGGCCAATATCTTTAATAAATTCGGACGTTAAAATTTATTCCAAATTATTGGCCAATAGGTTGAGAATGATCCTGCCAAGGCTCATCCACCCGGATCAGGTTGGCTTTATTAGAGACAGACAGGCGGCCGACAACACTAGGAAAATAGTAGATATAATTAACTTCATTAACGCCAACGAGATCCGAGGAGTTGTTTTAAGTCTAGACGCGGAGAAGGCCTTTGACAGGATTGATTGGCCATACATGGAGTCCACGCTTGAGGCATTTGGGTTTGGAGACAAAACTATAAGGGCAATAAAAGCATTATACACGGCCCCGTCCGCCAGGGTAGTACACCAGGGCTTCCCATCTGACCTGTTTAAAATTAAAAGCGGTACCAGACAGGGCTGCCCACTATCGCCCCTGTTGTTCGCCCTATGTGTGGAACCGCTGGCAGCGCACGTACGCCACAACCTGGACATCACAGGAGTGCAAGTATGTTCCCAGGAGCATAAAATCGCTCTATACGCAGATGACATTATATTAACGCTGACAAAACCGCTTACTTCACTACCCAATCTGTTCGGGCTACTGGATAAATTCAGCAGGATCTCCGGTTTTAAGATTAACCAATCGAAATCGGAGGCGCTGAACCTAAATATCCCAAAAGAGACAGAGAAACTAATTGAGCTTAACTTTCAATTTAAATGGCAGTCCAAAGCCATAAAATATCTGGGAATATTTCTCACTAAACATAACCGCAATCTCTACCAAGAGAACTACCCGAGACTCTTAAGAGCCCTTACAAAGGAACTCAAAGAGTGGTCTGCCTATGGGATATCCTGGATTGGTAGAATCTTCTGTGTGAAAATGAACCTCCTCCCCAGGATACTATACCTGTTCCAAACTCTTCCGATACCCGTGATAAGATCAGACATTATAGCACTGCAGAAAGCAGTTACAAAATTCATTTGGAAAAATAAAAAACCACGGGTAAAAATGTCAATCATGCAAAGGCCTAAGGAAACTGGAGGCCTGGCAGTGCCGAACTTGATGGCTTACTATAAAGCGGCCCAACTGTGTCAAATAACGCAGTGGCATGGTGATCCGGAGCTGAGGCGATGGGTAGCTCTGGAGAGGGAGGTATGTGCCCCGCTGGAGCTCAAGGATATTATTTGGTATCCCAAGGTTAGGCTGAAAGAGCTAAAGAATCCACTACCCTCTGTGTTGAGTTCTCTCTCGGTCTGGGAATCGACCAAACATAGGCACTCATTGACCTCTAAAGAGTCGTTAATGGCCCCTTTATATGGTAATCCTGACTTTGCTCCAGGGCTAATCGGCAGGAACTTTACACACTGGCAAAAAGGGGGCTTAAGAAGGCTTAAGGACCTGGAGGGGCGCGACACAATCAAAACATTCGAGATTTTACAGTCAGAAACGGGCTTACCCAACACAGATTTTATTAGATACCTCCAGGTTCGGGCATTTTATACCAAACACACAAACAGACCACCGCTAACTAATTTTGAAAAGCTCTGTGATCGGGGAACCGATACACGGGGACTCATATCTGCCCTGTACGGGGTGGTGGCCAGGGCGGACACGGATGACTCACATAGACCCAGTTTCATGACTCAGTGGGAAACAGACTTGACTGGACCGTTAACAGACGATGAGTGGACGGCGATCTTCAAAGCTGCGGCCAGCAGCTCGATCTGTACGACACTGAAGGAGAACTCATATAAAGTATTGTTGAGGTGGTACCTCACCCCAGTTAGATTAGCAAAATTTATCGCGGGAGCTTCCCCCCTATGCCCCAGACAGTGTGGGGAACAGGGAGATCTGGTACATATGCTGTGGTCTTGTCCACGAATCATACCCGTCTGGACACAAATTAGAGACTGGCTTCAAAGGGTCTTCTTGGGCCTCAAAATTCGACTAGATCCGTGGGTTTTCTTACTGGGCAGGCCCACTGACGAGGTATCTAGATCAGGAAACAAACTCATAGCACATTTTGCTACGGCGATGAGGTGCGAGACCGCAGCATTATGGAATCAGAATGCAATTCCATCAATAGATAAAATTCGGAACAGAATTTGGTTCGCTTGCCAGATGGAAAAGTTGACAAGTCTAGTCAACGACACTGGCCCAAATTTTCAAAAAATCTGGTCACTGTGGCTGGCACAGACAGATATCCCAGGGATGAGCAATGCCACCGTCTGGCTGTGATAGTAATAGGTGGGCTCTCCTTCGGTGGCGGAACAGACACACTAGAGGGTGGACATACAGTTAGACATATGGGACAAAGGCAGGAGACCTTCGGTTGCACCTGGTCTCTGGGCCTAGCGGGAGGACTAATGCGTCAGTTCTGCATACGAGGAAAGAGTCGGACGTAGTGGAACGCCCGGAGGAATCTACACTTTCCCACTAGACGATACCTGGTTCCCACCCCCCCCCTCCCTCTCCCCCCTCCCCCTCTAACCATCCCCTCTCACGTCATCCCCATACCATGTTCGTCTCGATGTTGTATGTCTTAAGGCTGACAAAATGATTCTAATATGATTGTGGAATGTACTCTCTTTGTAAAAACCAATAAAAGAAAGTTATAAAAAAAAAAAAAAAAAAAAACTGGCAAAGGTCGACCCACTGAGCCCACCAGAATGGAACTTATTAATATGTGTAGATATTAAAGTGTATATGTATTTTATTTTGGATCTGTTCTGAAAATGCAGACGCTATTTGCTAGGCTAATAAGTCATGAAGGGCAGACGGCTGAGTAGCCTAAGCACGGTGATCAAAAAGTAACTGCCTTGATTGTTACCCAATGTCTAGGGATTAAGTATTAGTCAATCAACAAACTCTGCCAGTCTAATTGTTACCTGAGGGCATGGGTTAGTCTGTGTCTCCACATTAGAGAGTGGATACAGATAATTGTTCACCAATAGGCTGTGTTCAATGTTAAGAATAGGGTTGCACAGGTATATAAACTGTGTCAACCCTACAGTTTTTAGTTGTGCTGGAGTTGTGCTTCTGATACCATCTTGAATGTCACTGGATTGCTGGAGTTGTGCTTCTGATTCCACCTGGAATGTCACTGGATTGATGGAGAAATTGATTGCTGATACTTCTCCATTCCCCAACCCTGAGTAAGTGTTACCTTCTTGCCTGTTAATTGTACTATATTGCTGTGTTCACCTTATTTAAGGAATAAATTATATTTTATTATATCTAAGCCTCGTTCAGTTCAACCCAGATATTTGGTGTTCATTATATCTTGTCATAAGCTACAGTGACACCCAGGACATACTTGAAAACGAGAGGTAACTCTCAATGGATTACTGCCAGGTAAAACATTTTATAAATAAATATATATACCTATACCCCTTGTATAGCACCATATTTACACCTATATCCCATGTATTACACCATATACACCTATAAACTGTGTATAACATCATATATACACTTATACCCGTGTATAACACCATATATACACCTATACCAGTTACTCTATGTTCTGAAGGATGCGATTAATGCTGCAGGGAGTAATACCCAGTGTTACATTGTGTCATGACTGGTGTGATTAATACCGCGGGGTGCAGGAATACCCAGTGTTATGCTGTGTCTACACTGGTGCGATTAATGCTGCAAAGTGTAATAAAAGTGGAGAGGTCTACGCAAAAGTAGCGTTAGCCCTCCCCTAAAGTACCCCTTTTAAGTGCACTCGCCTAGATATTATTGTAGTATACTATAGTGAGGCTGGAATTGTAGAGAAAGCACCAGACATTGTGCATATAGGTAACCCCATGCACATAGGTAACCCCGTGCACATAGGTAACCCCGTGCACATAGGTAACCCCATCTCATGTATTGTACAGTGGAGATAATTAAAACCAATTTTATTAAACTGAAAGACTAAAATAAAGCGGGGTATAACAGTGATGCAGATACAAACATATGTACGTGGTGTGTTATTTGTAGTATAAACACCTAAGGGGTATTGTTAACCCCTCATACCATGATGCCTCCTTGTAACAGAGAACTGTTCAAGATACTGTAGTACAATGAGGAGTATAGTATCCTCCTAGTGTGTCAGTCCGAGTATCAATATTACTGCGTACGAGTCTCTTCTGGAGCGAGACTCTCGGGAGGCGTGCATGGGCATAAAAGGAAGCGTGATGCGCGTCCTACACTATCTTAAGGGGATTTCCTAATCACCTGGTACTTTTAAAATATAATACCCCTCTTATGGGGCTGGGAACTCCCCTGCATGTACTGATATTAGGGTAGGAGTAGGAAACCTGCTAGCTAAATCCTACTAACTCATAAGGACAAACACCTCAATTTCTCAGACCCTCAGATAAAGGCTGCGCTTATAGTGCCGGCGACGCGACGTCAGGCTGCGCTTATAGTGCCGGCGACGCGACGTCAGGCTGCGCTTATAGTGCCGGCGACAGCAATGTCAGGCTGCGCTTATAGTGCCGGCGACAGCAATGTCAGGCTGCGCTTATAGTGCCGGCGACGCGACGTCAGGCTGCGCTTATAGTGCCGGCGAC
>WSYH01007154.1:0-34370 GCA_036426205.1 Ascaphus truei | reverse complement strand
GAGTGTCTCTGTGTGTGTGTGTGTGTGTGTGTGTGTGTGTGTGTGTGTGTGTGTGTGTGTGTGTGTGTGTGTGTGTGTGTCACAATTATTAAGGTTATGGTGGGTTAAAAAAAGTGACAAAAACCCTCCACAGTAAAGCATAAAGCAACTGTAAATATTACCGTATGTTCATTTGCATGTCATAGACAGGTCTGCAACCCCGCCTTTCCCCATCATCGCCCAGCATACAGCGCTTCCACTGCAGCAAGGGATTCTGGGAAATGACCTGCAAATGAGCACTCAGTGCCACCTTTTGTCTCAAGCTCGTATTACACAAGCCAATCCTCAAGCCACTGCATGCTGTTTTAAACACAGCTTTTAAACAGAGGCTGGGATGAGATGCAATTCCATTAAACCCACCCACATATATATTTATATCATAACATCATCTTAAGCCCGTGTCTCCCCACTGCTGGTTGCAGCCTCCCCCATGATCCCCCCTTTAAAGACCTAGCAATGGTAACCCCTAGGAGAAGTTCTTTAAAAACAAACGGCGAGCCTGGGAAACGTAGGATGATTTCAACAAGTTATCGCGCCCAAAAGGCTGGTTCAGCAGACAAGGCCATTCTGAAAGGCGTCACGTAGCGTGTGCACCGTGAATGTGTTGGTAACGTGACACAGCGAGTTAGGAACAGGTTTTTCCCCCTTTTCTTTAACAATGTGCAGCTCAACAAAGCTCCCTGCACTGGCGTCTAGCAACGGACACTAATATCAGTTCAGTCGCTCTAGTTACGGGGGCTGCCATTTCCCACAATGCAGCGTCCCATCGCGGCACAGAGCGCAGCGGCAGGCCCGGTAGTTGTATTTAGGCATTAAGATAGCTACAGCAAGCATGGAAACCAACCTCTCCTTAAGGCCTGTAATATACTGCGCATGCGTGCACTACCGCGCGCGTCAATGATAACTGCCTGTGTGAGGCTGACATCGCTATAGTGGAGACGAGCGCGCGGGCATGGCCGTGAGCGGTGGCGCGGCCGATAAGAGGAAATACAAGGAATATTTATTTCCGCGCTGTTGCCGCGCCATGTGTCGCTGTGAGCCAATCACAGCGCGGCATAACACTGTGACATCAGAGCCACGCCTCCTAGCCGCGCGCGTCACCGCATGCCCTGTAGACACTAAACGCGCGCGCCACGTGCACGCACAACGCGTTTTAAGTTATGGTGGATGGAAAAGGCAACAAGAAACCTCCACCGTATTGCATCCGATTCCCATGCTGTGCTTTAAAGCTGTGTTAGCAGCGAGCATTCGCTTATATGGGCTCCATGTAACGGTGGTTTTTCAGGCAAAAGGTGGAACGGTGTGCTCATTTGCATGTCATTTCCCAGAATCCCTTGCTGCAGTGGGAGCACTGTATGCTGGGTGATAATGGTTGAAAGGCAGGGGTGCAGACCTGTCTAAGACATGTGAATGTGCTCACAAGTGATATTCTTTATTTGCTATATGCTAATGGTGGAGGTTTCTTGTTGCCTTTTAACCCACCATAACTTAAAACGTATATATTATATATATATATATATCATTTATTTTTGTATTATTTATTTATTTATTTTTAGAAGTAAATTTAGATGGGAAGGTGTCACTGTTTGCTAATTCACCCTTTAAAGACCTAGCAATGTTAACCCCGAGGAGAAGCTTTTTAAAAACAAACAACGAGCCTGGGAAACGTAGGATGATTTCAACAAGTTATCGCGCCCAAAAGGCTGGTTCAGCAGACAAGGCCATTCTGAAAGGCGTCACGTAGCGTGTGCACCGTGAATGTGTTGGTAACGTGACACAGCGAGTTAGGAACAGGTTTTTCCCCCTTTTCTTTAACAATGAGCAGCTCAACAAAGCTTCCTGCACTGGCGTCTAGCAACGGACACTAATATCAGTTCAGTCACGCGAGTTATGGGGGCTGCTAATACCCACAATGCAGCGTCCCATCGCGGCAGACAGCGCAGCGGCAGGCCCGGTAATTGTATCTAGGCATTCAGATAGCTACAGCAAGCATGGAAACCAACCTCTCCTTAACGCTGCGTCCGCAGCGCAGGAGACGGCGAGAGCTGTGTAGCTCGCGCCGAAAAACAAACACTAGGAGGACAATGTGTTAGTGCACAGTGATCGCGCGCGCTACGGGGAGACCGGCGCTTCGCGCTACTAACAGGTTTGTATTGCCGCACACGACAGCCGGGTCACGTGAGCGGTTAAAAAATAATAATCTTAGGAAAAAGGGTCATTTTGTTAAACCCTTAGGGCCAAAGCTAGATACTTCCAGACACACGATACATAAAGCTTGGCCCCCTGCAGACGCACTTACCAGAACTCCCTCCTACTGTCTCTGTACGTTCTCCCTACCTACCAATTAGACTGTAAGCTCCTCGGGGCAGGGACTCCTCTTCCTTAATGTCACTTTTATGTCTGAAGCACTTATTCCCATTATTTATATTATTTGTTATTTATATGGATTACCACGTGTATTACTGCTGTGAAGCGCTATGTACAGTAATGGCGCTATACAAATAAAGACATACAATACAATACAATACATAATGAAAGAACCTTTCTTGCTTTAAAAAAATTGGGGAGGGGCGAGCTTAAACCCTGGGATGTAGGGCCACCAACCTCCAACCTACTGATACCCGTTGAAAATGAAATTAACAAACACACAACCCCAGCACATATACTGTATATGACTTGGTGGGTTTTGGAGTTAGAGTTCCCTGGGGTTGTGTGTTTGGGATCTATGTAGAAAGAACATGTTGTTTCTTTTTCCCCCCAAAAATTTTTATTTACTTACCGGAAAACCTTAGTGACCTATGCTGGGTGCTCATTGCGATTTGTACAGAATGCGTCGTATCGCATTTGTCTTCAACGCCAAAGGGGAGAAGAGAGGGGAGGGGGGGATGGGAGGGGAGAAGAGGTGAAAGCGGGGGGGAGGGGAGAAAAAAACGTGACGGACACTTTTCACGAATTCGTGACACCACAAAAAAATGGTGCATGCGAGAAGTTTAATATTTACAGGTCATGCCCACCCCATGCTAGCCAAGGGAGCGGAGAAATGTCATGATACTGCTCAAGTTGTCCCCCGTCCCGTCCCCCCCCCCTGCCCCACCTGTTCCCGTAGCAGCTCGTGGCGAGGAAGGGGATAAGCCGACGAGAGACATTGCGTTAGCGCGTCCGTAGCCACGCTCGTTTGAGGGGACAATGGGACGGCAGAAGAACGAGAGGCAGACGGGCGGTTCAGTAATCGGGAAAACGAGCGTTGGGTGTATCTGGGCCTTGCATTAAGGAAAACCCCTTCAGGGGTCAATCCTAGGAGCAAAGTGACCTGATGATAGCGACGTGTTCAATGGGTTAAACGGTCAATCCCAAATAGGAGCAAAGTGACGTGTATACTGTTGCCCCATAACCCCTCCTATTACTCCCATATAACCTCTCCCTATAACTCCTCCTATTCAGAAGGTCCCTTTTCACCCAGAAGGTACGGTCATATAATCCTTTAGTTTCTCCTACTTCCTGCACCCAGAGTTCTTCTTTCCCCAGAAGTCCGGCCAGATTGTCCATAGTTCCTCTGGCTCATAATGGTGAACCATCACCAGATTGTGAAAGGCGCAGCGATCGTAATTAATCCTGTGCCCGTTAAACATGTTGGCGGGAGATCTGGTTGGCGGGATCTTCAGCTCATACAAGCAGATCCCCATAAAGGAATCCTCCATGGGGATGACCCTAATAACCTGCGCCACCTCGTAAATCTTTCTGGCCATATCCACCGATAGGACATATCCCGGGCCGGCGCAGTAGGGAGGGTAGGTACTATTGGGGTAGATTTCCTTTGGTACATACCACTTGCTAGATCTTCTCCGATAAGGTCCTGTGTTGGCCACAATATATCCCGTAAAGTAATCACTCCGGGCCGGCATCTCTGGGCGCAGAAGGCTACGGATGAGGTAGTCCACGTTGAGAAACATGTCGTTGTCTATCTTCATTACGTAACTTGCATTTGGGCAGAATTTCGCCACCCACTCCATGCCCATTAGAGTCTTGAGGGTCAAGTTGTAATAAGTATCCAGGAAGTCCTGCTGAACGATATCAGCGAAGACCATGCTTTCTACTTCCAGCAACCTTTGGGTGGACTCTCTTGCCACAGGAGACACACCCACTAGGAAGATCCTTGTCACATCAACATCGAGGTGGTTTCTTTCATTCCCCCACGTTTCCCGTATGATGTTCCTTGTATGCGTGTCATGGCTCTGTCCCGCCACCAGAAGAATGAGGAAGGGGTTCCGGTTCTGGCACTTCTCCGGCTGGTTGATGAGAAACTTGTAAGGGTGTGGGTACGGAGGCGCCAAGGGGTGGCGGGTGGTAACGTTAAGCATGGCGCCCAAGCTTCCATCTGTCCAGTATTCCACGTAGTCCCAAAGCCAGGATAAGTGCCAGAGGCAGAAAACAGAGATCAGAGCCAAGGCAGAAAATTTACAGCATCGCCAGAAATGGCGTTGCCTGCTCATGTTCGCCCCAAGATGACGGGAACTCCTTAAGTTTCCTGCGTAAAACAGAGCAGAGAATTTGTGTTAAAAGGCACAATCCCAGAGAGTTGTCCATAAAAGGCTCCAGCCTCTTACCTCGGCAAGTATCAAGACTATTTTTACATCTTAAATCCCAACCCGGCTACCTCGACCATCCACTCTCCAGACATGCCCCCGTGGCTGTGGTTGGTGTTTGTACCCATTCCCAACCTCAGTACCGGGGTCACGCCTTGTTTGTAGTGAGCACAGCGTTACACAGATAAGCAAAAACCCATTATTATTGCCGTGTGCAAAGACTGTGTTACATTGTTGCATATGCCAGGGCATGTTTTGGGGTGGGAACCAGCTTAGCTGGCCATCCAATTAGTGAGGGCGAAAGCTACGGTGTAGTCAGCTTTCCCTAAAGGGAATAGGAGTTTATTTTATTATTTGTTTTTTCTTAAAGAGACGGTGGGCCTGTTGGTGTATGATTTAATCCCTGTAAATAAACCCCTTCATAGAAAATACAGTGTTTCCGGCCTTAAATTGGGATACAAGAGACTGCAACGTGGTGTGGGCATCACATCATATACATATAATGATCCGCTCCCCCAATACATATAGATATGATCCGATCCCCCAATACATATACATATAATGATCCCCACCCCCAAGACATACAATAACCCCCACCAATACATTTAATGATCCCCACCCCAAGACATACAATAACCCCCCAAAACATAGAATGATCCCACCCCCAAGACATACAATAACCCCCTCCCCCAATACATATACATTTTATCATCCCCTCCCCAAGACATACAAGAACCCCCCAATACATGTAATGATCCCCAAGACATACAATAACCCCCCCAATATATATACAGTAATGATCCCAACCACCAAGACATACAATAACCCCAACCAATACATATAATCATCCCCTCCCCAAGACATACAATAACCCCAACCAATACATATAATCATCCCCTCCCCAACACATACAATAACCCCAACCAATATATATAATCATCCCCTCCCCAAGACATACAATAACCCCCTCCCCAAGACATACAATAACCCCAACCAATATATATAATCATCCCCTCCCAAAGACATACAATAACCACCACCAATACATATAATGATCCCCTCCCCAAGACATACAATAACCCCCCAATACATAGAATGATCCCACCCCAAGACATACAATAACCCCCTCCCCCAATACATATATATTTAATCATCCCCTCCCCAAGACATACAAGAACCCCCCAATACATGCAATGATCCCTGTCATGATAATGTCATGAGATATTGGGTATTTTTAATCCCTTTGGTGCTTGAGGGGTTAATGAGCTACACTTGTGTAACAAAATACCAAATGCTGGGTTTGAAACTGGTCAGGACTGTTTGTCTGCACTGAATTACAAAGGAACTTACTTGGGGCGGGGGTCCATCCTGGATAGCCCACTCAAGGTGTCAATTGTTTTAATCAAAGAAGAGCAGCTTCAAAGTATTCTGTAGAAAGGGGTGGGCTTAAGGCACCATCATAAGAAAGTATTGTATCTAAGTCTGGGGGAGATTGTTTCAAGTCAGATCTGACTAGGGGCATGCTTGGAAAGCAGGGCAGACCTCATCTTCTGAACCAGTGCCTCTCTGGGAAAAGTCCATAGCATGTGGTAATGTACTGTATAGGATTTTCTGTTTTACCCCTTTTATTTTAAGAAGCTGTTCTGCCTTATATTGTAATTGTATGTTTATTTTTTAATACATTTTCTGTAAGTTAAGCACTGTATTGTTATATATATTAAACCATTTAATAAGTAATGCTTTGGGCTCTGAATGAACTTTGCACACGCTGGAGAGAATAACTTGCTAAATTCAGGCACAGGTTACTACAGCTGATTGTGTGTTAGAGTGCATAGTTCTTCTTATAATAAACAATGACTTGAGGCCCTGGCGGATATTTTAGTCTAAGATCTTTTATCATATCTGCATAACCTCAGGTGGTGGCAGTGGATGGTTATGATGTGCAATTAAGTAGGGGGTTAATGCTAACTCGCTGGTTCCTTGCAGAGGAGAAAGGGGGGTTGGCTAGAGAAGCCTTTGTGTATTAACCCTGGTTGCATATCTAAAGTCACGTGCTCACTTGTGTGCTGTTCGTGGCGGTGGTATATTGGGACGGCTTGGGGGAGAGATACAACCCATTTGAGGTACCCCTGAGTGGGTGAAGAGTGGGTGCGCTTGCGAGCGTCGGTATTAACCCTTGTCCCGTATGCAGGTCACGTGCTAGCAGGGGGTCGTACGTGACAATCCCCAAGACATACAATAACTCCCCCAATACATATAATGATCATAACCACCAAGACATACAATAACCCCAACCAATACATATAATTATCCCCACCCCCAAGACATACAATAACCCCCTCCCCAATACATATACATATAATGATCCCCACCCCTAGACATACAATAACCCCCTCCCCAATACATATACATATAATGATCCCCACCCCCCCAGACATACAATAACCCCCTCCCCCAATATATATACATATAATGTTCCCCACCCCCAGACATACAATAACCCCCTCCCCAATACATATACATATAATGATCCCCACCCCCCCCAGACATACAATAACCCCCTCCCCCAATATATATTCATATAATGATCCCCACCCCCCAGACATACAATAACCCCCTCCCCCAATACATATAATGATCCTGTAAGAGATGTGTGCAGAGGTCTGCTAATGGAGACCGTTTAGGGTGAAATGAACATAAGGCTTTATTGTCTGTTCCTTTAAACAAACAACATACATAAAACAACAAACACCTACCCCTGTGTAAGGGCTAACTCACTCCCCAGTCCCTACGTGTAAGACTGGGGGGGAAAGCCCCTTACCAGCCTCTCACCCCAAAGTTTCAGCGGTACCTTATAGCGGGCGGCCCTTCAGCTCAGTGGTGTCCTGGTGGGGCCACTGGCAGGTTCCTGGGACCTCTGTGTCCAGGAAAAGGGGTCTGGTCCCCTTCTGTCCTGTTTTCAGTACACAGTCCTCCGGTGCGCTCAAGACCTCTCTCCTCGTGTCACTGCCCATGTGTGCCGAGGAAACTCTCCCCAGGTCTGTTTTAGCAGGAGTTTTAAACCTGTCTCAGAGTCCTAATTATCCAGGTGGCGTCTGGTTGATTGCCTGTCTGCAGTTAACCAGCTCCCTGCTGGATTTAGAAGCAGTTTCTTACACTGGGATAAGTCCCTGTTGCAGATCCCCCACCACCAAGACATTAAAATAACCCCCTCCCCAATACATATAATAACCCCCACCCCAAGCCATACAATAACCCCCTCCCCAATACATATAATCATCCCCTCCCCAAGACATTAAAATAACCCCCTCCCCAATACATATAATCATCCCCTCCCCCAATACATATAATCATCCCCTCCCCAATACATAAAAACCCCCTCCCCATACATATATCATCCCCTCCACCAAGACTAATCCTCCCCAAGACATACAATAACCCCCTCCCCAATACATATAATGATCCCCCACCACCAAGACATAAACATAACCCCCTCCCCCAATACATATAATCATCCCCTTCCCCCAAGACATACAATCCTCCCCAAGGACATACAATAACCCCCTCCCCCAATACATATAATCTCCCCTCCCCAAGACATCCAATCCTCCCCAAGACATACAATAACCCCCTCCCCAATACATAATCATCCCCTCCCCAAGACCTACAATCCTCCCCAAGACATACAATAACCCCCTCCCCCAATACATTATATGATACAATCTTCCTCCCTCCCCAATACATAATTCATACCCCCCCCCAACACCTAATCATCCCCACCCCAAGCATACACCCCCTCCCCAATACATATAATCATCCCCACCCCAAGACATACAATAACCCCCTCCCCAATACATATAATCATCCCCTCCCCAATACATATATGATCCCCTCCCCAATACATATAATCATCCCCACCCCAAGACATACAATAACCCCTCCCCAATACATATAATGATCCCCTCCCCAATACATATAATCATCCCCTCCCCAATACATATAATCATCCCCACCCCAAACTACAGATCCCCTCCCAATATATTATATATATACCTATTAATAATATCCCCAATCCATACAATAACCCCCTCCCCAATACTTATACATAGAATGATCCACCCGCCAAGATATACAATAACCCCCTCCCCAATACCATATAATGATCCCCTCCCCAATACATATAATCATCCCCTCCCCAAGACATACAATAACCCCCACCCCAATACATATAATCATCCCCTCCCCAAGACATACAATAACCCCCACCCCAATACATATAATCATCCCCTCCCCAAGACATACAATAACCCCCACCCAAGACATACATAACCCCCTCCCCAATACATATAATCATCCCCTCCCCAATACATTAATATCCCGCCCCCATCCACCCTCCCCAATACATATCACTCATCCCACCCAGACTACAATAACCCCCCCCCAATACATATATCATCCCCTCCCCAATATAATCATCCCCCCCCAATACATATAATGATCCCTCCCCAATACATATAATCATCCCCACCCCAATACATATAATCATCCCCAAGCCATACATAATAACCCCCTCCCCCAATACATGTACATAGAATGATCCCCCTCCCCGAGACATACAATGACCCCCTCCCCCAATACATATAATCATCCCCTCCCCAAGACATTAAAATAACCCCCTCCCCCAATACATATAATCATCCCCTCCCCAAGCATACAATAACCCCTCCCCCAATACATGTACATAGAATGATCCCCCTCCCCGAGACATACAATGACCCCCTCCCCCAATACATATAATGATCCCCACCCCCAGACACATACAAGACTAAATCTCCTCCTCCTCCCAATACATAATATCCCCCCCACCCCCAAGACATACAATGACTCCCTCCCCAATATATATATACATATAATGATCCCAATCCATACAATAACCCCCTCCCCAATACTTATACATAGAATGATCCCCACCCCCAAGATATACAATAAACCCCCAATACATATACATATAATGATCCCTCCCCCAATACATATAATGATCCCCTCCCCAATACATATAATGATCCCCTCCCCCAAGACATACAATAACACCCCCAATACATATAATGATCCCAACCCCCAAGACATACAATAACCCCCTCCCCCCGAAGACACATCTCCCAGTGTGACATTCCCCTGTCAGTAAGGACAGACACAGCCTTACACAGGGTAGATCCATGTAAAAATTAAAAAATAAATATACGTTGTGGATAGGCTTACCTGGGAGTCAGGTAGTGCAAACCCCTTTTCACTACTTGTGGGTGTACGGGAACCCTGGCAGGTCACCTGGCAGAGGCACTCTCTCTCTCTCTCTCTCTCTCTCTCTCGCAGATTCGGAGTGCTCAAAGCCGGTATATTTTGCCCGACAGGCAGCACCATTCCCGCGGGGGCTGAAGCCCCATCGACGGTGATCCGTATGTACACTGCCACAAGCAAATCGCCCACGCAGAAACGAAAACCTAGCCCCGGGATTGGACCCTCCTAGGTAACCCAGGAGTGGACGGAGAACGACATAGTCCTCGTTCACAAACCAGAAAAGGCGCAGCAGCGATGGCTCCTTGGTTTGTTTTGTCTCTGGTCCTTCCCCCCCCCCCGGGATCTTGTTATCACAGCAGGGCGGCTGTGAGTGTGTGCTGCTTGCAGCTGTATAGAGGCATAACTAACCCCCAAGGCACTGTTACCTGACTACCTGCGGCACCTGGAACCAATGCAAATGCCTGGGGTGGAGCTTATCTGGGAGATGCTTTATCAGAGAGAGTGAGAGTGAGAGACAGAGACTGAGAGAGAAAGAGGCAGAGAGAGAAAGAGACTGAGAGAGACAGAGACTGAGAGAGAAAGAGACTGAGAGAGAAAGAGACAGGGAGAGAAAGAGGCAGAGAGAGAAAGAGACTGAGAGAGAAAGAGACTGAAAGAGGCAGAGAGAGAAAGAGGCAGAGAGAGAAAGAGACAGAGAGAGAAAGAGACAGAAAGAGGCAGAGACAGAAAGAGACAGAGAGAGACGAACAGAGATGAGAAGAGACATAAAGAAGAGTCAGAGAGAAAGAGCCGAGAAGAGAGGAACTGAGCGAGATAAAGACTAGATAGAAATGAAGGCAGAGAGATAGAAGAACTGATGAGAAAGAGACTGAAAGATGACAGAGAGAGAAAGAGGCAGAGAGCGAAAGGACAAGATAGAAATATACATAACAGAGAGAGAAAGAGACAGAGAGAAAAGAGACATAAAGAAAAAGACAGAGGAGAAAGAGACAGAGAGAGAAATAGACAGAGAGCAGAAAGAGACAGAGAGAGAAAGAGCATAGAGAGAAGAGACAGAGAAGAGACAAAGAGACAGACATGGAACAAAGAGAGAGTCACAGAAGATAGAGAGAGTGATAGAGGAGATAGGAGAGGAATGACAGAGAGAGAGACTCCTGAGAAGACGAAGATGAACTGATAGACAACTTGAAAATATAAAAACTAACTAGAACTGGAAGCCCCGGGAGATAGACTGTGCCAGCGATGGGAGCTAGGAGAGGCGTGTGAGAGAGATACAGACAGAACTGGAAACCCCGGGAGATGAGACTGTGCTAACGATGTTGTGGCGAAAATGGGGGTAATCAGCGCATAATAAAGGCAGTGGGCTCGTCTGTGTTACCCCTATTTCATATTGGGGATGAAGGATTATTTTATATGCTTTTCCCCCTGTTACCATTTTCTCTATATGCCATTGTTGTCCACTTTTTGCAGGCTAGTCTCACTACCTGCATGTGCTGAATAACAAGGGCCGTTCCATTAAGACTGCTTTTAGGAACGGAGTGAGTCACGCCCTGATTTTTGGTGTGGCAGCCTCAGTGAACACCCCAAGTAACACTATATTAAAATATAACTTTTGTCATAAGGGAACATATATTTTTGATGAGCGCCTTTCGTTGGAGTTTTAAAAGTACCGGCAGGATGCTATTTTTTCTGAAAAACGGAGAATGACTCCAAAGTTCCATATGCTACACAATCTATGTAGAGGTATACAATCACTGTCCGGTAACAGCCAAGGATTGAATCTCCAAGCAGGTGATAAATTATAAAGTACAATGACATATAACATGGGGTGGTGTGTTGATTATGAAGAATCAGTCGAGGTTAATGAGCAATGTGGACAAGGGGCACAGAGAAAAATACCACCGTCAGACTGACTGTACCCATAGAGTCCCAATAATGCTAACCTTACCGACTGGTCTCTACAAACCAACCTTTTCCACCAGTAGTAGCTTGACGACGTTCCCCGTGATGAGCCCTAACCGCTGACGGTATCACGTGGCTGGGGAAAAACAGTGTGTGTGGCGTTCCGGAGAGACGCCGGCCGTGGAAAAAACCGCCACATCTGTCCGCTGGAGTCTTTGCGAGCCTGCCCCTCACCTCACCGATGTGTGTGGAAGCTGTAGCGAGCTGTGCCTCTGCAAACCGGGCTGTGCTGGTCTGGGCGCCCACGTGGTGGTGCGTGCGTCATGCACTGATCTCCTGGGCTGTGCGTGAGAGCCAGCCGCTGCGCTGAGGGGGGATCGGTGTGCGGTGTCCTCCGGCGCTCTGTCAGCTGGATAACGCCTTCCGTGAATCAATATCACCACCTGCTGTGTTTGGAGATGCCTTGGCTCCATACAAAAGCCATACAAGGTTGTTAGAAGAAAAGAATGGTCACTACAACATCCAGAAGCACCGATCACACGTGGTAGATTAAAAGTTCTTTATTACAAAAAGCTGGACACAAATACAAGCTCTGACGCGTTTCATCCCGTCACAGGGACTTTATTCAAAGATACTTGTTACTTACACCAAGCACTATATATAGGTACACACAAATCTGATGTTCTCTCCAAGCACAGATCTCAGATTGCAATAACTCAACATGAGTTGCGACTCCCATGTGTAGTACTTAACCTCTGCCATCTGGTATAGAAACATGGAAAACATATATATCAATAGACACATGTGATTAAAACAACGAAACTTATGTCAAGCATAATAATAAAATTAGATATTCCATGGACGTCCAAGGGAAATACGATGTACAATATGTATATAAATAAAGATTATACAAGATAAGAAAATGAGACCATATAAAAAATCATAACCATTATTAGCGCTAAATAATCCCCAATCTGTACATCCTTATTTTATTTCAATCATTTAATAGATCATACTAAAATTTATGAGTTATAAGTCATACATAAGAACTTGAACTCAATAGGTAACCACCTATAAATTCTATTTAATCCAACAGAAATGTTTCAGCTCCCAATCTGAATTCCATTCCAAAAGGGTGAAGGAGTTAAGCATATATATCCGTACATTTCTCTTTTGTTTATAGCCTGTTTTCTCTATTGCCGCCGCCTCTTGGGTTATGGGTTATGTTCAATGGCAGTAAAGGAAAAATTACCATGCTCCCATTGGGCATTGGGAGAAATGCCTGGATACTGGATGTATTAAATCATGCTTTTTTATTACCGGGTATGTTCGACTATGCGTAATCTCAGTGATCTATGGTGCGGCCGACATTTTGGTGGCCACAAGCGCACGCGAGAACGAAACCACAGAGGATGTATGCATTTTAAAAGTAGTTAATTAACTCTTTTTATCATTGGAATGCTAATATTTTGCTGGAAGTGCGTATTGGCACATTGACAATTTTCGCAACTGAAGAAGCCTTTGGTATCTTAGTATTCTTGGGCTGTCCTCGTTTGAATCAAACAGGCTGGGAGAGAGATGTAGGCCAAGGTTTTGGCCTTACGAAGGTAAACTGGACCACTAGACACGAGGGGCCATAGTCTTCATCTAGCAAATGTATGCCAATGTTTTGTACGATTTTGGAGATTGATAAGACTGTGGAGCTATACGTGGTTATAAAAATGGACTCTGTGTAAATTATTTAACCGTATTAATTGATTTTTTTCAATTTCTTGAATGTTTCTTTCTAGAGACAGTTTCTTGGATGAGATTACTCTGTCCATAGAATCTGCTCTCTGAAGGCAGCACTATGTCACTGTATATACCCTGCCTTAAATCTGTCACCATTTCTTTGATCTGACAAAAAGTGTCTTTTGTTAACATAATCTTTTTAGTCTCATAAATTGAATCCAGAATTTCCTTATCAATGAGCGGGGATGACAACTCCGCGCATTGAGAAGCCATATTCCTGGAGTTCTCCTTTCGATAAAATCGGTCTGTAATCATCTCATATCATGTACAGTGTTAGAATCTACCTCATTTTATATAATTCATATGTGCTCAAAAGTGATTTAATATTATAATCATTGGTGTTTAAATAGTGAATAAAAGAATAGAGGGTGTTCTCATCACCAGCCCAATACAATCAAATCGTCAATATCTCTTAAAAAAGATGAATATTGAACGAAAGGATTGTAGCGGATAATAAATTGGGACTCCCAAAAACCAAAATACTATAACGTAAGAAGGGCAAACAGGGCCCATGGCGGTGCCTAATTTTGTAAAGAAAAACCGGAGTCAAACAAAATAATTGTGTGTGAGTAAAAAAAGGTATAGATTCTTGTAAAAAAGTGCAAAGTGAAATTGATAAAGTGGATAATCTAAAGGTGTCGACAGCTTTAAGTCCGATTGTGATCAATAATGGAGTACAAGGAGGTCACATCTAATTACCCACCTATACTCCTTAGTCCTCCATGTGATGTCCTGTACCTTGAAAATGAGATCCGATTAGTCTCTGATATAGGAGGGAAGCTGAAGAACCAGGGGTTTAGGAACTGTCCACATACCGCGATAACCCATCCCCCAAAGTCCATGCTCGCCACTATTGTCGTCCAGGAGGGTCGACTAGCGATTTATGGATCTTTGGGAGATGGTGGAATACCGGATCAACGGGATGTGGACATCGAAATTCAATCTCTTTGTGACTAATGACATTAGATACTGCCCATGTTAGTAATTCCGTCACTATTCTAGAGAATAAGATAAAGTTGGATCTTTTTTAGAGCCGATATGAATTGTCATCACGAAGCTGCCTAAGTGCTTCTCTTTTTGTACTGTTCAGAGGATAATATCACTAGGGCTTCCCCCTTTATCTGCATGTCTGCTCACGTATCCCGAATTGCTCTTAATATGTGTTCAATTTGTTGTACTTCAGAGTAAGTTAAATTTCCCATAACTAATATTAGAATAAGAGAACCTTGAGAAAGAATTTTAAATCGCGTTCGACCAACCTTTCAAAAGTATTATGGATGGCCCCTATTGATAATTCGGCAAATACAGATTTTTTCTTGTACCCGAGTCCTCTGAGCCAAAAAAAAAGGTTGGACGAATGTATAATAGGCTCTCCTTGTGACCGTAACAAGTTTCCATGTCTGAAATTACACAATTTTCTTGGAAATTTAAATCCTGAAGCAGATCACGAATTTGACTCTATGGTATCGTGGAACCCCATCTGATTGTTTTCCCAACATCGTTCTAGAACTAATACTTTTTTAAAGAGGTTTGCGCGTACAATTTTCTGGAGGTCTATATTGTTTGACAATTGGAATTTTGGAGTGGTGCGAATCCTAAACCTTTATTCAAAGATTCAACTGATCCAAGGGAAGATCTACACCTGATAAGTTTATAACATTATCAGAAGATTTATTCGTATTTCTTCTTCCTCTTGGAACCTGCCTCTGCTTTCCTCGTTTCCTTTGTGACCTTCGTGTTCTCCTCGGCCCTTTTGGGTTTGACTATAAAAAAGCCGATGAGGTGTTGGCCTGATGATTTAGAAACTCTTGGTTTGAAATGAGGAAGAGGCACTCCTATCTCATAACCTGTGGCTCCACGATCGCCCTGGAGTGGCCAGTAAATCTATCAAGGAACACCGACTGAGACCCTAGCCTCATAGTCCGATATATCTGATTCAAAACTTGAGGTCTCAGTTCTAGTGTTTCTTCAAAAGGATTTATTTGGATTTTTATTAGACCCATTTTTTGATTGTTTTGGATTTCCCCCTTGTGTACTTGAACCTACAAACTTTTTGTGGTTTTGTGGTTGTGCCAACAGTATACTGACTTTTGTATAATCTATACGATTCTCTCGAATTAGAATGTTTTTCTCTCCTCGTAATATCTCTTCTATGAGTCCACATTAAAGAAGCGTTTATCATTTTTTGTAATTGTTCCATTTTGGAAAATTGTTTCAGTTTATTTTGTAAAATTGCTACTCTTTCCACAAGTTTAGATTTTTCTAATGTTTTTTGTTGGATAATAAGCTCCATAAGCTGTCTAGACACTGTGTCTAAAAGTTTTATCCAATCTTGTTTCAATTTATTATTACTTGTGAACCCAAAAGAGGGCACCTTTTTAATACGTAGCCCCCTAGGGATTTCTGTCACATCTAATATATTCTCTAGTGAGGTAATGTCCACCAGAGTCTTATATTTAGGACTAGAAAGTTTTTCTAATTTAACAAATAGTGTGTCAGATCTGATGGTTCGTCACATGTTATAATCAAAAATACCATCAAAGATGTGCAGTCTTTTTCTTGGAGCGTCTAGTATTATCCCCACAGAATGGACAATGTATCAATCTCTATATCATATCACGTCTATTCCTCATTGGATTCCTCCATGGTTAGTCACAATTATAAATCGCACAACTAGAAATAATTAATAAGGGTAATTTAACTGCTTGTGAAGGGTTACCTGAGCAGAAATTGCAAGAAAGAAACAGTGAATGAGTAAATTACTTAATAATTAATTATTAAATGTTAAGATAGAATTGGTCTCTTCGCATGAATATATAAATATGATTCTAATTCCAACACTATGATGAGGCAAACATGGAATACAAGTCATGTCCAAAAAAAAAGGGAGATGAACTCCAAAGTTCTATGCTACCAATCATATCTGTAGAGGTATACAATCACTGTCCAGGTAAGCCAAGGATTGAATCTCCAGCAGGTATAAATTATAAAGTACATGAAAATAAACATGGGGTGGTGTTTGATTTGAAGGATCATTCGGAGGTTGTACGGGATGAAACGCGTCAAGCTTGTATCTTGATGTCCAGCTTTTTGTAATAAAGAACTTTTTAATCTACAAGCTTGTGATCGGTGCTTCTGATTAGTGACCATTCTTTTCCTTCTACACCTTGCTATTTTTTTCTTGCCTGCCTTTGTAATGCATTAAGGAACAAATGTTTGCATAGATGAATACCCCAGATTCTTAAGTGTCACTAATCAGGATGTTTCTCGAGTAGCAATCCTGTTACTCATCCTATATGGTCACACCTGGGACCCAAACTCCAGACATTGCGTCCCCAAATGAGTGGCCTCTTTTTACTTAGCAGTGCTGCGCAAGCTGCTACTGAACATGCTCAGAGTTACCTGAGCTGGCTGTAGGATTTGCCCATGTGACCTGGCTGGTTCCTTGCCAAGGGGAATGAGGCTAATGTAACACTTCACAGGCCCTTGTCCTTAAAAAGGCCTGTACCCCTCATTCCTGTGCTGTTGTTGCTGTTGCTGTTGTTGCTGTTGCTACCTGATTTCTTCAGCGGATAAGACCTAAGTACCAGCGGCTAACGTTTCCAGAACGCAATGGGTTAAAAACATCGCACAAGGAAACTTGCCCTGCTTTCAGAATTTCGTTAGCCCTGGGGGATCCAGACGAATCCCCAAGAACCAAAAGAAGACTTTGCACATTCACAGAAGGAGTGGACTGGCTATTTATTTGGCAATTTGCAAAAGGACTACATTTTTAAAAGACAATCTTCTGGTGCTTTGCACATTTCTGGACATTATCCTCGGTTCCTCTACCCGTAAGTGCAATTATTATTTTCTTCTGGCAGTTGTCGTGTGTTTGCCCCCAAGGGAATAAATCTCAGTTTTATTTTGCTCAACCTGTTCTGCTCAATAGGATCCACAATATAAATGTGTTTATAAAACGAGCGTCTCCCGTCCCAGATGTGAGCTAGGAGAGGTTTGTGAGAGACCCAGGCGACACAGACAGAACGGGAAGCCCCGGGAGATGGACTGTGCCAGCGATGTGAGCTAGGAGAGGTGTGTGTGAGACACAGACAATACAGACAAACTGGAAGCCCCGGGAGATGAGACGTGCCAGCGATTGAGCTCGGAGAGGTGTGTGAGAGACACAGACAGAACTGGAAACCCCAGGAGATGACTCCGAGCGTGTGAGCTAGGAGAGGTGTGTGGAGACACAGGCGACACAGACGAACTGGAAGCCCGGAGATGAGACTGTGCCAGCGATGTGAGCTACATAGGAGAGGTGGTGTGAAGACACAGGATAGAACTGAAGCCCCGGAGATGACACTGATGCCAGCGATGTGAGCTACATTAGGAGAGGTGTGTGGAGAGCGACAAGGCAGAACTGGAAGCCCTGGGAGATGGGACTGTGCCAGTGATGTGAGCTAGGAGAGGTGTGTGACAGACACAGACAGACACAGACAGAACTGGAATCCCCGGGAGATGAGACTGTGCCAGCGATGTGAGCTACATTAGGAGAGGTGTGTGAGAGACACAGATAGAACTGGAAGCCCCGGGAGATGAGACTGCCAGCGATGTGAGCTACATTAGGAGAGGTGTGTGAGAGACACAGGCAGAACTGGAAGCCCCGGGAGATGAGACTGTGCCAGCGATGTGAGCTAGGAGAGGTGTGTGAGAGACACAGGCAGAACTGGAAGCCCTGGGAGATGAGACTGTGCCAGCGACGTGAGCTAGGAGAGGTGTGTGAGAGACACAGGCAGACACAGACAGAACTCGAAGCCCCGGGAGATGGGACTGTGCCAGCGATGTGAGCTAGGAGAGGTGTGTGAGAGACACAGGCAGACACAGACAGAACTGGAAGCCCCGGGAGATGGAACTGTGCCAGCGATGTGAGCTAGGAGAGGTAGCAGTTTTGTCCATTCCATCTATTAAGACCTTTCTCCCTGTCCTGCAGAGGTAAATGAGAATACTCACAGGTAGTGTTAGGACTGCAGGTTTATAACGCTATGGCCAAGGGGTTTAACTAAATGACCCTTACTCATGAGAATACACACATTAACTATTTATTTTGTCACATTGGATGAAGCATTTGGGTATTTTTGTCTTTTGTTGTATACATTTGGCCACACTCAGTAGTACTCCTGACCCAAACATACATAGGATGTGGTGGGTGCTGGGGTTAGAGCTTGCAGGGATTGTGTAAGTGAGGAGAGGTAGAAGATAACACACACTTCCTGCTGCGTTGCACACAATACACTGAAGTGAGGAGCGCCCACCTGGAGAAACTCACAGCTCTTATCCAGAACTTTAATAGTATAGGAGAGAACCAAAGAATAGCGATCCTTTGATGATGATATTTCTGTTATTCTTGGTCACGACCATCAGTCCATACGCCAGAGATTCCTCTGTTTTTCCATTGTACAAAAGGGGGCTCGGGGGTCCTCTACTTCTCTCCGGCTGCAAAAGTGGTTGCTGGTGACTAACATAACCCCATTTCTTAATGATCAAGGTGTATGCCACACACATTCTCTGTATATAAAGTGGCACTATACATTAGCCACCCCCCACCCCCACCCAACCCCTTACTTTAGCACGGAGTCAAATGATGCAGCGGGGTCATGTGACGTCACGTGACCCGCGGCATCAAATTTGCCACGGAGACGCGACCAGAAGCCGGCTGAATCTCGGTAAGTTGAGGTTGCAGAGGCCTCGCGCGGTCCCCCCCCCTATCCCCCCCGGCATTTAATTTAAATGCCTCGGAGAAGAGCGTGGGACCTCGGCAACCACCGCAACCTCCCCCTCCAGAAAAATCTGGCGCCCCCCCCCCCCCCCCCCCAGTTTGCGCACCTCTGCGTTATGTAATCCTTCTCCATTGAAGATTGTAATGGAACATTGCTGGGATGACCAAGCACGCCGAGTTTTCGATGGGGAGGTCAGTGTACCATCTAGGTCAGGTCAGGAAGAAGACAGCAAACAAGTTGATCGTATCCCCTACCGCCTCACCCAATACCGCAGATTAATTGACATAAATTGAGATTGGGAGTATTGGTTCCTAGACACATGGATCACCACCCAACTGTCTAGGATCAGTCGTCTGATTACCGTACAAGTCTATGCATGTCTCCACTCGATTTCCTACAAGGGTTGACTTGTTGTTGAGCCACCAGGAAGAAAACAATATTTAAAGATGTAGTGGTTACCTAACTCTTCCCTACATACCATTTCCATCCATCGATCCCATTAGTGTAGAGAAATACCTGGTCGTCACCATCTACTGCCCCGTCCTTTCTTATCGAACCGGAGTGATTAGATCCGACGATGCACGCAGCAAAAAGGCAAATTTGCTTCTGGATTTTGAAGGGCGGGAGATGGTTGTGGGGCACTCCCTGTTCCCAAGGCCCGTCTCACGGAAGGGGATCCTTCTCAGAGTCTTTATCTCTCCCCTTTAGAAGGTTCTACAAAAGGTCTAGCTTTTTCTCCAAAATCTTTACAAAAACCAGTGATCTCTAGAAATTGACGGAGGTCGTTGCGTGTTTGTGGTCGAGACGATCTTTGAATTTGTTGTGTTTTGTAGTGGCATTGCATTGTTTTCTCCTTAGCAAAGAGGGGCGTCTAATCCTACGGGAGGGTATGCAACTGAATTTGGGGACTGGGGTCTGGATCATAATCCCGTTTGCCTGGTTCCCATTAGTCAGTTCCAATTTCCCATGCTCCCAGGCCCCCGGCGGAGCCATCCTTGGGCCCTGCCCCCCCCCCCCCCCCCTCTGATTGGTCCATTCCTGATGCCCCTCCTAGCTCCCGAGAAGAAGAAGAGGAAAGGTCGGTGTTGTTGGTCTCCACGTTTCCAAATGGAGGCCGGGAAAGTCTACAAGCCGACGCCGATCAGAGCTCCTCAGTTGTTCTTGGTTGGTGTCCAGAAACCAATGGTACCAAGGCCTGTGCGACCAAGGGTCAACCCTAGTTACTGGGATACCAAAGAACGGCCATATCAAGGCGGCATCCAGGGTAAGCTAGCTTCAGCAGCGCCCTGCACCTCGGAGCCGCCCATATTCCCCATTCTTGCACTATTTTCTTTTGTGCTGGTCCCTGTTGGCTTCGGCCAAAATAAACCTTCATTTACTTAACCTCTGCATTCAGCAAGCCCAAGTAGTCTGGTCAACCCCATGCCGTGGATGGGACCAACGCCAAGTTTAGGTCTGACCCAACTAACGTAACGTCCCCACGTTAACCTTAAAGGACTTTGGTGGATATGCAAGGTTAGGGGGAACGCCTCACTTGGATTTCATTGCCCCTGGCGGCCGTTAGAGTTAACAAAGCGCTCTTTCTGGGAGAAAACACAAGTTAGCGTTACGTCAATAGCCTTTGAAGAAATATGGTAAGGATGAACGGGATTTTAGATTAAGCCACATATCCAAAAAATTCCCCTTCTGATGTGTGTAATTTTTTGTGTGTGTATTGTATTTTTTATTGAAAGCCTTGCATTACGGTACATATATTTGTCATCATTTGACCATAAATGGTCAATATTTCTTTGGTCATAAGCAGATTATTTTCCTTTGACACGTTTGTATGACTTTCGTCTCTTTATTATATATAAAGCTAAACTATTGAACTTTGGTCAAAGCATTGTTTCAATTCAACATTTCTTTATCTGCAATACATTCCTGTCCTAGAATTTGTACAACAAATAAAAAGGTAAGTTCAATGGATAGTTAGTAATTAACGGCAACTCCTGCGACCGCGTTACCACCGCCACGCCACCGTCGACTTTTTCTGATCTCCTGCGTCCCCCCTGGTGCAGCTCAACCCCCTTATTCGCGTTAGAAATAATGTACAATTGTATGCATTGTATTTAAGACACCAATAATCGTGTTGTCAAGTATTCATAAATACGAAAATTGGGAGCCACGCTCACATCGCGCTATAAGTGGATCCGCGTTGTAACGGATCGCGCTATAACGGGGTTGTGCTGTACCTAGTCTTTATGTCTTTGTATTGTTTGTTATTTTCTCCTGTTCCTATTTGGTTCTCCACTCTCGGGGTCATATTTACTAGTCTGGATCTTTCTGCCTCCAGGTTGTGTATACAGGTAGCCCTCGTTTTCCGACGTTTCGCTTTCCGTCGGACGCGTTTTCCGACGGCGCGTAATGCAGTAAAAAAAAAATAATAATCATTGTCCGCCCCGGTTTTCGTGCATCCGGCGGAAACCCGCCGCCGGTTAACATGGGTCCCGCTTTCCGACTGTCCTGGGTTTGCGGGACGCATTGTGTCGGAAAAGCGTGGACTACCTGTATTGCCTTTGCATAAACTATATTGATATGAGTTTTTTATGGGATATAAAGCTTGGGAGGTAATATATATATATTTTTTTAAATGTCGTTTTTCGAGAAATGTACATGTTTTTGATTGAATTCTCCCTATTGGTTCTTTCAATGGGCGATAATTTTAGCTGTTACGGAGGGGAAAGAGTTACATCTAGTGGATGTTCAGGAGTATGACAGCTCTGTGGTGATGTTTTGTTAGAATTATTAATTAAAGCTGCAGTTCAAGCTGTCATTTAAAAAAAAAAAAAAAAATCAATATGTGCTTCAATACAATCTGCACACTGACAAGTGATTAGCTAAGTTGCTGATCGATCCGTTCTCCTGTAATCGATCGCTGAAGATTCGGCTGGGGCGTTCACTAAATGCATCTTGGGTCTTCTTCTGCTGCACCGACAGCCAAAGTTCTGTGAGGAAGATCATGTGACCAGGCAGGCACTAGATTCAATTGGTTCACTGCTAGAGAGAGGGCAGGGCTCAAAAAGGTGATGCTGTTTCAGAAGGGGAAGGGGACGTGACTTTGTAAATGGTTGCTATAGGATCAAAAAAGCCTGTTACATTCGAATACATTAAAAAACAAAACACTACAAGTATTTTCTCATATTACAGAACTGATTTATTAAAAAATATACAAATGTAGGATATTGCTTGATCTGCAGCTTTAACAGGATTTTCATCATCGCCCCGATTTAATGTACTATTATTATTAGGCAGAAAAGCATGTAAAGAGGTGCAGAGCAACTGTTAGATTTTTGTTCAATACCAAACGGCCATACCTCATTTGAGTGGATGGGAAAGCCTATAAATACAGCGGGCCTCACTCACAGGGCGGGTTCCATTCTGGGCCGTCACCGCAAAGCGAAATTCACTGAAACACGGAACATAGCATTTGCCATGTCCACCGGCAATTTTCTGTCTTTCCTACCCCTTCTGCGCATGCGCGGACTCGGCCGCTCTCCCTTCTGCGCATGCGCGAACTCGGCCACTCCCGTTCTGCGCATGCGCGACCTTGGACGCTCCCCCTTCTGCGCATGAGCGACCTCGGCTGTCCCTTCTGCGCATGGACCTCGGCCACTCCCCCTTCTGCGCATGCACGGCCTCGGCCACACCCCTTCTGCGCATGCGCAGACTCGGCCATCCTCCTTCTGTGCATGTGCGAACTCGGCCGCTCCCTCGTTCTGCGCATGCACGACCTCGGCCACACCCCTTCTGCGCATGTGCAGACTCTGCCCTTCCCTTTCTGCACATGCGCTAACTTGGCCGCTCCCTCGTTCTGCGCATGTGCAGACTCGGCCACCCCCTTCTGCGCATGTGCAGACTCTGCCCTTCCCTTTCTGCGCATGCGCTAACTTGGCCGTTCCCCCGTTCTGCGCATGCGCGACCTCGGCCGTTCCCCCTTCTGCGCATGCGCAGACACGCGGCCCCCCTTCTCGGCACCGCGGTATTGGCGGATCGCCGAGAAGCAGGGCCCTACTGTACTAAATTTAGATATCCTATGGGTGAACAATTTACAAATACGTGTTTTATGCGAAAATAAATAAAAAATAAACTTAATCGAGAAAAACTTTGTTAAATGAACATTGTGGGGGAGAAATAAAGTGATCAAAAGCAGGGAAATTCAAAAGTATACTGTCACGTAACGTATCATTGTTATACATATATATTGTAACAGCAGTTTGATTTGTTTACATCAATACAATATTTTTAGATATTCATTGTGTGCTCGCCTTTCTTTCAAACAAACAGTAGATGGCGCTCTAATACTATAAATAAATAAAATACGTGTATAATGTGATATACAAGTGCAATGTGATAACCGATAAATAAACAAGTGCAAATATGGGTACAATAGTTCACTCAAACCCTTAGATGACTGTTTCAGGGTCCAGGAAACAGTATGTATCAGAAAAACCGGGGAGCGTTGTACCTTAAAAAAAAACAGAATCTGCATAGTGTGATACTGTAAAGCACATAAAGTGGTTTCTAGAAGCTTAGAAATATGGGAGGTCTATAGCACATACACCCACCCAACAAAAATATAGACACCAAACTTTGAAATCTATATGGGAAGGTTATGCCACTATGACCACCCCAACAATGGTATCACCAAGAGGAGTTAAGACCTTAAGTAGAGACAAACACAGGGATAAGCAAACACTTTTATCCATAAATAAATGAATTGGAGGCTACAGAATCCAAAAGATTAACAGCATAGGGAGTAGGTAATCATTCGATCATCCGTGCACTGCTACTGTTGCACTGCTGCACGCCCCCCGACGTGTCTCGAACAGCCGTCACGTCACTTCCGGAATCCCGGCCGTTGTAAGATGACGTCACAGGCTCCGTGTTCTCTCTCACTCATCTCAGGGTCACACTCAACGCGTTTCGACGCACTAAATGACGTCTTCATCAGGAGTGTTTGTGACCTTTCCTAAGAGGCTTTTTATACCCCCTCGAACATAGTTAACCCTCCTCCAAAAGGTTATCTTTAAATATCCTATCATCTGGGCAGCATAGTTCTATCCCAGTTGTCTAGGTATACATTATGGACAAAATTTTTACAATACATAAATTCCATAGCAGAAAGATTCTCTCTTTACATATTTAAGAGGAGATCTATTAAAATTATAAATACACTTTATTATATATAAAAACAATAAAACATTATAGCATTAGAACTCACTATAACTAATTCAACACTAAGGGACGACGATAGATGTATCTTAAAAGACATAAAACAAAGAATGTTAAGAAAATTAGGAAACAGGAATTTCTATCTCATACATCAAAAGAAAATGTGCACTATACAAGCAGTGTTATAAAATCTATAAAAATTATTAAATTTATTAAAATGTATTCAAATGTCAATAAAAGAGGGGCTTTTAATTGAAGGTTTAAAATTGAATTATCTTATAAAAGGCACCCAATTCAAAATCCACATTTAGGCCTTGGGGACTAAAGTTTTCAACATAAAAATCCAAAGCTTTCTCTTTTTTTCAGTGCGTGCTTCTATCCCCACCTCTCCATGGGGCAGTACATGCCAAGGACAGTAAACCTCAGGCCTGATGCGTCGCCATTGTGTTTTAAAATAAAATGATGGGATAAAAAATGGTCGTTACCCCCCTTCTAATATTACCCCACATGTTCTAAACACGTGTCCTTATGCCGTGTGGTTTGACCCACATATTGTAGCCCACAAGGACATTGTATCAGAATATATAACGTGATCGATTTACATGTGGTGTGTTGCTTTATATGAAACTGTTTGTTTCGAATGTTTGATTTAAAACCGAATTTATCATCTTCTCTGTATTTACATGCAGTGCACGTTGTGGCATCCAAAAAGCCCTTAATTTGGGGCCCCACCTATTACTGTTATTCTTAACCTTAGTAATGCACTTGGTGCGAGTTTGTCTTTAAATTATTCGCTTTCTTAAAGATTACAATAGGCTGGTCTGGGATCAAGTCACCTATATTGAATCTTTTTAATAATGTGCCAATATTTCCGATTATTTTAGTATTCTGTCTGACTGTCTATTATAGTTTGTTATGAACGTAAAATCAAAGTTTTTTTAGGCCAGTTTTTTACATTTTCAAGCAGGAGGTTTTCTCTATCCAAAATTCCACCTTTTCCACTGCATCTTTGATTCTTAGTTTCATAATTTTTTTCTCTAAATCTATCCTGCCAGAAAGAGAGACTGTTCACGGAAGGTGTTATGTTTGCAGATTCTTCTGATACGTCTCAGTTGTCCATATGGTACATTTTTTAACCATTTGGGATGTGACAGCTAGGGGAGATATATAATTATTTATATCCCCTCTTTAAAGAAGTCTGAGTACTGATCAAACACCATCAATGATGACTGTTATGTCGAGAAAATTAACCCTTTCCTGACTAGATTCGCAGGTGAATTTTAATTTAGGGTATTATCATTAGATAGTGGATAAATCTGATCAGACTCGTCCTCATCTCCTCTCCATATGAAGAAGATATCGTCGATAGCGCCGCCACAAGGCACAGGTCCGCACCCAGCTCCGCAATGGACCAATATAGTCTCCTCCCATGCACCCCATGAGAAGGTTTGCGTAGCTGGGTGCAAATTTTCGTGCCCATGGCGGTGCCACACTTCTGAAGATAGTAAATTCCCTCAAATGAAAAAATAATGTGTTTCAAGAATGTACTTGATGCCATCAGGATAAAGTTGGCCTGTTCATGAGGCTATATTGAATCACTCGACAGAGCTCTGTCAACAGCCTCATATCCATCTCTATGGTTAATGCACGTATATAGAAGGTACATCACATGTAGCCAAAACCATCCCTCTTCCCATTTGACCTCCCAATATCGCAAGATACCGCGTGTCTTTCAGATACGACGGGAGTTTCTTTCCATATTTCTGCAGGTAAGTATCTATATAAGCATATAGATTAGAGGTCAGAGAATCAATCCCAGCTATAAATGGTCTCCCAGGGGGGTTAGTCAGGCTTTTATGAAGTTTGGGGAGGTAATAAAAATGGTTGATAGGTGTTCTTATATCGGACTTAAATTCACTATCTATTGATTATTTCCTCAGCTTTACCTTATATCAACGTACTTTTATTTCTTTTGAAATTCCAATGTTGGATCTTTTTTTAGGGGAGTGTATGTGTTTGCATCACCTAAAATCCTGTTGGATCCCTAATGTAATCCTCTCTATTGAAATGGCAACTCCTCCCCCTTTATCACCTGTTTTATACCACACTGTATCATCTTGGAGACTTTTGAGAGCTTCTCTCTCGCTTTTTGTTGAGATTATTGGCAAATTTATCCTCTGATAATGCTAATTTTTCAAAATCTCTCTGTACAGTTGGGTAAATACATCTAAATTTTCCCTTTCATTTTGTTTAGGGTAAAAGGTGGATGGTAATTTATACCCCTGAATGCACCAATTTGGTGCTTCCTCAGATTTATTCAGTCTGTTTCAATTTGGAATTTCCATAGTTCTTAATGGTCTACTCCTGTGTCAAAAAATCTTTTAATCGTTAATTTCCTTAAAAATCTTTGAGCGTCTATGAAAGGCCAAAACTGCTTGGTCCTGCATGGGGCAATATTTTAAGCCCCTTGAGATCATAGATTCTTCAGATTGGGATAAACTTAGAGCTTAGTTGAAAATGTATTTACCTTTGCTCTTTTTGAGGTGTTTTTTTGGTACCCTCTTCCCCGTTTCTTTCCTTCGTTCCTGCTCCTCTCTTTTTCTCTCTGAGGAGGGATCCCTGTCTTTCATTGGATCTAATTTGCTCCTTAAAGGCAGTGGAACTGCCCTCACCCTAAAAAATCCTTGTTGTTTCCCCAATTTGAGGCCCCCCTTTTCTGAACAATTTATCTCTTTGGGTTCTCTATGATCTCTCCTATTATTGATAATATCTCCCCCTCAGATTCACAGTCGTACTCATATGTCTTTTTGGAGTTTTCTCGTATTTATCTGAACCTTAGCTTGTTTTTTGGGCTGTTTAGTTTCTCCAGTTTTCCCTTTCAGGCTTTTCCTAGGATTTTTTAGGGAGATATTTTCTAGGTGTTTTCCCTTTACCCTTTGGTTTTTCCAAATTGAGGTAAAACTTTTAACTGGTGTTTTTATAGGGGTTTATCATTATCTTTTTGTGCAATAGGTTCAAGTTTTCTAGGGGGACCATTTTGTGTAGTCCTCCTCATCTCGTAGTATTTCTTTTACTTTTTTTGTGATCGTCTCTTTCCAAATTTTATCTAATTTGTTTGCAATTTGGAATTCTTTCTCCCTTAAATACAGTAGTTTGATCCAAACTGCCGATCCTCTCTTCAACCTCTTTTACCTCAATGTCATTGGTGACACATGATTTTTTTGTTGTTCTATATTAATGCATCAATCCATTGAACATTTTTCTAAGAGGTGTTACCATTTTATCAAGGAAAATCTCATCCTCCAGGTCTATAGATGGATCTTTTTTAGTCTTAGACCTCTCGGGATCTCCATTTGCTCGAACATATTGCTCTAAAGAAAGTAAAGTCCCAAATTTTTTAATATCCTTATAAGTAGTTTTTCTATTTTCTCAAATTCTGCTTCCAGAATATTAGCCTCTCCAACAATGGTACATTGTCGATCTAATTTTAGAAGGCTATTAAAGTCCACCCCTTAGTGTGCCTCCGTGAAAAAATAGTAGAAGAGATATATCTATTTCAATCTCTTCCATAGTGACAATTTAATTAAATTAAGTAGTGCTGCCTATCTAAAAACACAAAAGGAATCTAGCACACAAACAGTAATGGCGCTCTAATACTATAATAAAATACAGTGTATAAATGTGATATACAAAGTGCATTGTCATCAGATAAAATTAAAACAAGTGCAAATATGGGTACAATAGTTCACTCAACCCTTAGATGGACTGTTTCAGGGTCCAGAACAGTATGATCAGGAAAACCAGGGAGCGGTTGTACCTTAAATAAAAACAAATCTGCATAGTGTGATACTGTAAAGCACATAAAGTGGTTTCTAAGAAGCTTAGAAATTGGGAGGGCTATAGCACATACAACCACCCAACAAAAATATAGACACCAAACTTTGAAATCTATATGGGAAGGTTATAGCACATATGACCACCCCACAATGGTATAAACCCAGAGGAGTTAAGACCTAAGTAGACAACACAGGGAAAATTCACCTGCGAATATAGTCAGAAAGGGTTGATTTCCTCGACATAACAGTCATCATCTTGATGGTGGTTTGATCAGTACTCAGACTTTCTTTAAAGAGGTGGATATAAATAATTATATACTCCCCTTAGCTGTCACCATCCCAATGGTTAAAAAATGTCACCATATACAACTGAGACGTATCAGAAGAAACTGTTCAACGATACACCTTCCTGAACAGTCTCTCTTTCTTGCAGGATAGATTTAAAAAAAAAATTATGAAACTAAGACTATCAAAGATGCAGTGGAAAGGTGAATTTTTTGGATAGAGAAAAACCTCCCTGCTTGAAAATGTAAAAAACTGGGCCTAAAAAAAACTTTGATTTTACGTTCATCAACAAACTATCTAGACAGTCAGACAGAATTACTAAAATAATTCAAATATTGGCACATTTTAAAACATGATTCAATATTAGGTGACTTAGTCCCAGACCACCTATGGTAATCTTTAAGAAAGCGAATAATTTAAAGGACAAACTCGCACCAAGTGCATTACCTAAGGTTAAGAAACTAGATAATAGGTGGTTGCCCCAATTAAGGGCTTTTTTGGATGCACACCGTGCACTGCATGTAAATACAAGCAAGATGATAAATTCGGTTTTAAATCAAACATTTCGAAACAACAGTTTCATAAAAGCACACACCACATGTAAAATCCGATCACGTATATATCTGATACAATGTCCTTGTGGGCTACAATAGGTGGGTCAAACCACACGGCCCATAAGGACACGTGTTTTTAGAACATGTGGGTAATATTAGAAGGGGGTACGACCCATTTTTTATCCCATCATTTTATTTAAACACAATGCGACGCATCAGCCCTGAGGTTACTGTCCTTGACATGTACTGCCCCATTGGAGAGGTGGGGATAGAAGCACGCACTGAAAAAGAGAAAGCTTTTGGATTTTTATGTTGAAACTTTAGTTCCCCAAGCCTAAATTGGATTTTGAATTGGGTTGCCTTTTTATAAGATATTCAATTTACAACCTTCAATTAAAAGCCCCTCTTTTATTATGATTTGAATACATTTTAATAAATTTTAATAATTTTTAAGATTTTATAATCTCTGCTCTGTATATGTTCACATTTTTCTTTTGATTTTGAGATATGAATTCCTGTTTCCTTAATTTTCCTTAACATTCTTTTGTTTTAGGTCTTTTAAGATCATCTATCGTCGTCCCTTAGTGTTAGTAATTAGTTATAGTGAGTTCTAATGCAATACATATATGTTTTTATTGATTTTTATATATAATAAAGTTTGTTGTATAAATTTTAATATATGCTCCTCTTAAATATGTAAAGAGAGAATCTTTCTTCTGCTATGGATATTTTGTATTGTAATAATTTTGTCCATAATGTATACCTAGACAACTGGGATAGATACTATTGCTGCCCAGATGATAGGATATTTAAATGATTAACCTTTTGGAGAGGGGTTAACATATGTTCGAGTGGGTATAAAAAGCCTCTTAGACAGGTCACAACACTCCTGATTAAGACGTCATTCAGTGCGTCGAAACGCGTTGAGTGTACCCTGAGACTGAGTGAGGAAACACGGAGCCGTGACGTCATCTCCAACCGCCGGGATTCCGGAAGTGGACGTGACGGCTGTTCGAGACACAGTCGGGTGCGTGCAGCAGGTCAGCAGTAGCAGTGACGGTGATCGAATGATTACCTACTCCCTATAGCTGTTAATCCTTTTGGATTCTGTAAGCCTCCAATTCATTTATTTATGGATAAAGTGTTTTGCTTATCTCCTGTGTTTTGTCTCTACTTAAGGTCTTAACTCCTCTTGGTGTTTATACCATTGTTGGGTGGTCATATTTGTATAACCTTCCCATATAGATTTCAAAGTTTGGTGTCTATAATTTTGTGTTGGGTGGGTTGTATGTGCTATACCCCACCATATTTCTAAGCTTCTTAGAAACCACTTTATTGTGCTTTACAGTATCACACTATGCAGATTCTGTTTTTATTTTAAGGTACAACCGCTCCCCTGGTTTTTCCTGATCATGCTCGCCTTTCTTTGTCAGGTTTCCCCCCCCCCAAAAAGAACGTGAAATACAGAAGCTGTATTTCTCACAGTATCCTTCATCAGGATCCATTTTATCGACGCGTTTTGGACAATAATTCTCGCTCTGTCTCGAGCACTTTATAACAGGCTTATCTTCTTCGCCAAACACCATTTTGTAACCGTGCGTTTGATGAGGAGATCACGCCGTCACCAGTTTCAAATAATATTTGAGTATTAAATCATTCTTAAGTGTAATAATCTACTGTGACAGACTTATAATTGCTCAAATTTTCATGAAATTTTAGTTTTTTTTTGCTGGAAGATATGGCGAAAAATACAAGTGGTCCCTTTTTATCCTGTGATTTGGGATAGCTTCCCCTGATGAAGCTTAATGGACAAGCGAAATGCGTCGGGTGCGCTAGGTGGCGCTGTTTTCCTTATTCAGAGGAGATACAAGGCCATACGAACTTTGTTAGCCACCTTTGATGCTTGACGTCAGACGCCAGGAACCCAGAAGTGAACGAGGACACCGGGAGCCCTGCTGCCGCCGGCAGCTACAGCGCCCTGCAGGCATCATACCCCGCGGGACATTCCTCGCGCATTGGCTACAGAGCGGTGACTATGAGAACTACTGTTTCCTCTGAGGCCGCACTAAAATTACTTATGATGTAAGTGAACGTTGGGGGCGTCTGGCCCAAATTATATAATCTTTTGCACACTTCTAAAAGATGGTTGTGCTCGTCTCTTTTCATGTTATTGGGGGTTCCCTGGTAGGACCTTCAAGAGCCGAGGAACCCAGCCTTCAGAAGATTAAGTACCGTGACCTTTTTTAGCAACCATATTTTATATTTTTCAATTGGGACTCACAGTATGTTTGGCACACGTAAGTAGCATGTATGGACTATCACTGGGAACCCATCACTATGGTGTACTCTTGTGGATCATCTTGGCCAAAAACCATTCACCGGCGAGACGTCAGTTGGTCTGACTTTGTGGGAAGGATGGGGGCTTACATGGTAAACGTATACCCATTAGTGATATAAGTGCTCTAGTAAAAGATCCATAAACTTGGTATATCCAGTATAGGATAAATGAAAACAACAGACAATGGGGCTAGCGAGGTATAATCAACGGTTGATTGAAGTGTATATATAGTTGAAGTCCACGGGGACAATATATTCCCTGAAGGGCAAGATAGGCGGATGAAATCCTCATTAGGATAGTCCCAGAACTAGCAGCATAATAACAGGAAGAATTCAAAAGTGGTAAATATACTTACATCAATTGTACCCCATGTCTGTATCTCCTGGTGGGCGTGCACAAATAGAAGGAATGGTGCACAGCCAGAAAGTGGATCCCAAAAGGATTGGATAAAAAAAATGTCGCTTTATTGAGCCATAGGTTACAAAACGGAGGTACACACCCTCCTACGTTGGATGGAGTTGCCTTTGGAGAGATAAGTTGCTAGCCAGATGAAGATACAAATATAGCTAAAATATATATATATATATTTGAACAAGTCAAGAGCAAATTTGACAGCAGAAGCCATCAGCAAAAGGTACCTAAACCGTCTACATCCGATTCCACAATTCATGCTGCATGACTCGGTGTACAAATCCAAAAGAGGAGACACTTCCACCATCCAAAGACTTCATTAGACCCTGAACAAACATCTGGTGATAAATGCTGCGTCCAACATGGAGACATTTCCAAGTCCTCGCAAGCTGGATTGCAGTCCTACTCTGGGTATCATGGATCGAATTGCAAAAACAAAAACAAAATGGAGACGGTGAATCGAGTTGTAGAAAAACGGCTCAGTGAAGAAAAAGGCAGAGGGGGAACGAGTCCACGCCCGACAACTGCCAAAAGACCGAGTGGCTCCGGAGAGGGAAATCCCACTTGGCGACTGCAGCCACCATGGAGAAGGTTTTCAGAGAAGTCCAACAATTTGATGGAAAAACCGTGCACACGGGTTGGATTGCATAATTGGATGATTGACGTTGGGCCAGTGGGCCGGTGCAGTGGCAGCTCCTCAACCACCTGCAATACTTTCCCCTCCCTCCTCCTGTCGGCACTGGGATCCAACTTCTGCCCAACTGGATTTGGGAGCGGCAGAGTCCTTGGACCGGCTCCTCACCTCAAGGTAAGAGTGAATGTGTGTGTATTGTGTGTTGTGAGTGAGAGGGGGGGGGGGTGTCGTGGTGTCCAGACATCAAATGACACCGCGACGTCACATGGTGACGCATTGCCATGACGAGATGTCACATGGCGACGTATTGCCACGGCAGCACGATGTCGCGACGCTGTAGGGGGAAGGCCACTCTTCAAGGAATCGCACGGGCCCAGACTGTAGCTACAATCCACCCCTGGTTCAGAGTAACATAATACGAGCACTTTGTGGCTGTAGGGGTGTAGCAAACCATGAACAACACACACAGTATATCCCACGTATAAGCTGTCCTGGAACCAGTTTGAATATTTTCTGCCAGCACTCCTCAGTCCAAGTTTGCCACAAACGTCCCTTTTCTTCGTGGCTTCCCAGCCAGCCGCCTTGGCAACAGCCCTTTCTTTCAGGTAGTCGAGAGGTTCCCGGCTCCCCCTGCCAGTTAGTTTAGTCCATTACTTGTTCCTGCTTGGACAGGAAAGCACGGCTTTCTTTTGGGAACCAGCCGCCTTCAGGAGCCGCCAGTCATCCCATCTCCTGGAAGAATTATCATCATTTACCTCTCTCCCTCACTTTAGCCACCTACCCCAGCTCCCCCTCCTTTGTTTTGGTTTGCCTTTTACAATAAAAGCACAAAAGAAGAAGGACTCCCGTGTGCATCTATTTGGAAGTGAGGAAGGCTCCGGAGAGCGCGAAACGTCGGTTTCTGTACTTGGGCCGACGAAGATCACATTGTGATATTCAGCCTTGCGGTCTATCTGGTGACGTTATTTATCCATCCTTTGATTTGCCGTTTGATGCGTGCGCTAGCCATATAGTGGCCGAATACATAATTGGCGTGCCTGTTGTGCGCTGCCCACCCATCTCTGCACAGGACCCTCACATACCTTCTACTTTAACCAATCCGTTGCAAACACACACACACACACGTTACTATCTCTATTCCACGATGCCGATTCCACCCTCCAATCAGACACCAGCATGCATCACACATGCACCCCTCTGTCCAATCCAACGCCATCAATGTATGTTACGCCCCCTGTAGGCTGTTGAATGTAATCTCATGCGATATCCATTTGTTTGTTATGTGAATGAATATATATATATATATAATCTCTCTCTCTTTGGGAATAGCTTGCGTCTTACTATGTAGTAAAACCATCTGAAGAATGACTCTGGGGTTTGTGTCTCTTGTGTAAGAAAACACACACACACACACACAGTCAGTTAAGACTAGTATTAATCGGATGGAAATACAAACCATGAGTGAAACCATTTTTTCTCCCCGAAATGAAAATCGGCGTGAAACCAAATGAGATGGCTAAGCGGATAATCGTGCTGGAAACTCAGTCTGTGTTAATCACACCATCGTTAACCACGATAAAAGAAAAAAAAGAGAAGGTTTTATACGTGTATATACAAAAAAAAATGTTTATTTCAGTACACTGTTCCAAGCGGACAAATAAAATAAAACATGTTTATACAAACAGCACAGGCGTCAACTTTGGGGGCCGGGGGGGGGGGGGGGGGGGGG
>WSYH01007153.1:0-34385 GCA_036426205.1 Ascaphus truei | reverse complement strand
GCCTACCGCCTGGCTCACTGACTTAGGGCGCTTATTCTTGTTACTCGGCTGGTGGTAGTCCTTGGTCAAGACTCGTTTTCCTTCGGCTCGTTAACCTCCTCCTGGTCGGTCTGCTGCCTGATTGTACTATCGTGCCCTCTTTCTCTCCTCCTCTAGGCAGCTGTTACCTCCTGGAGCGCTTGAACCTCGCGTTTTGTCTGGCTATATCGCTCACCCCCACCACCGCATTCTACCCCGTTGGATTTCCTTTAATCGGTACTCCTCGCTTCCGTCTTCAGCCCTGGTTAGAGTTACGCATTGATACTTGACTTTATGGTCGAGTCAATATGACCCACGGGTGTTGGTATTTCCTGGACTCTTCTATCTCGACGACGCCGGGGTTGCCCGCCGAGTGTAGAGTTCGGTGTGTGTGGACAGGCATTAGTCAAAGAGCCGCAGTTAATCGCGGTGGTTTGTTCTTCTTCACGAGCTTTTTTTTGGTCCCATTTACCGAATTGCAATTTCTTTTCGGAGCGTTTGGTGAACTGTGTCTGGGTTATAAAATGAATAGTGGTGAAAGTTGGAAGCTTTAACAGTTACGTCTAACTGAAAGAGGGGTGAGGGTCGTTAAATGGCATTTTATATTAAATGGAAAAAGACCCACCTGCATAGTTGGAGGTATATCTTAGTAGAGACTTACAATTTATTATATACTGTAAATATAAATATCCTGACTATTTTTTCAAAGATAAAAAAAGAATTTGCAAGTTTGGAAAATGGGGGGGGGGGTCTTTATTGTTTTCCTGGATAGAGCAGTATTACGTCGTATCTGCTTTAAATGAATATTCTCCCCAGACCTTTATATTTATTTTCAGACATTGTCAGTACCGCTCACATACAATTATAAAACGTATCCAAAAATTGAATTACAATTGTAACACTGTGCTCAAACAACAAGGTGGGATTCCCGTGTAACTGAGGTGGGAATGGATATACATGCCAATACAGCCATGGGGTGTACTCCGAAGGTTGGATGGTCGGCAGCTGGGTCAGAGATTGGAGAGGTTAATTAGGTCAGGTACCTTGTTTGTTACCGAAGGTCTGAAGGTAGTAGCGATAGAATGGTCAGTGTCCATTAGCCGTGGTTCAGGATTGGAAGCTAAAAAATCGTAGGGTACCGTAAGCGTCTGTGCAGGATCAGAGAGTGCGGAAGGCCGAGGTAACTGGCGTAAGCAAAGAGTGCAGAAGTCCAAAGTAATAGCCGGGTCTGTACACCAGAGTCTCATCTGGAAACAAGGAATAGGAGGCAAGGTCCAGACAAGCACCAGAAATGGGATAAGGGGCAAACGCGCTACGGAACTAGACTGCAGCCAAAAGTGCAAGTGCACACTTGAGTATATATGGAGACTGTAAAAAAATAAATTACTTGGCAGATTGGTAGATCCTGCTAGAATAGCATTCACTAACAGGAATAGAAACTCACAAAAACATCGTGGTAGGTATTAGCATGTCAGAGATCCATCTCTTCTCGTACTGGAAGCCCCTTTGTATAACAGAATCAGGATATCCCTCAGTGGAGTGATTGATATGTAAATAAAGAGAATCACATAGTGCACAATTTGAACTTAAGCATGTATTGAATCACAAATGGTTTAGGAAACTACATTTTCCTTCGATAAAACGGTGGTGAGAGAACCGCCGATTGAAGGGGGCGTTCCGTTGTGTATGCTGCTGCCCGAGTGCTTCAACTTGCAGCCTCCGGTGGATTTTGCAATCAATCTCTGCCGTCGGCGGTATCCCTTTACGAAAGCGTGCGAAACGCGTGTAAGTATCAGAGAATCCACACAACTGAGGACTGGCAATCTGCATCGCTGACACCAGACCCATTTTGGTCATCAATTCACCGCCCTCACCGTGACGAGACCGGAAGTGACGCGACGGGAATTGACGGGTGACGGCAAGATTGATTCAGAAATACCACGCGGAGGTGCCAAGTGAGCAACCGGGCAGCTATACACAAACGCCACCCTTCAATCGGCGGGTTCTCTCCACCACCAGTTTTACTAAGGGAAAGATGTGAGTTTCCCTTAAAATTTGTGCACATACATACTATAGTTTCAAATTGTAATGCACATATTGTGATTCTCTTTATTACATATCAATCACTCTTCACTGAGGAGGTATCCTGATTCCTGTATACAAGGGCTCCATCAGAAGAGATGGATCTCTGACATGCTATAACCTGATCCCACGATTGTGTGAGTTCTATTCCTGTATATTGACTTCTATCTAAGCAGGATGTACCATCTGCACTATATCTATATCTTATTTTTACATATCACGATCCTTCCCTGCGCTCCTCCTCAACTCCAAGAAAAAGAAAAATCCACGACCTGGGACTTGGAACTGTCCCACCAGAGGAAGTGAGCTGCGTTTTCCTTACCATTATTTTATTCACCTGTTGGTGTAAGGTTTTATTGTGTTTACTGGTGTGTGTATTTCATTACAACCCATTATTACTATGTTGGGAAGGCCCAGCCATCCCTTTCCCCACTCCCACTTTTGTAACATATATATGGGAAGCATGACCAAATTGGAGAGGGGGGCGCAGTGGGAGGCGCGTCCTCCCCGGAGTAGAAGGCGGAGGCACAGATAGGAGGAGAGAGACAGGAGGAACAGGTGGGCATGATAAGGAGGAGGATGGTGTGCGACACGCGCGGTGTTTAGCGGTGGCACACGTCACGTGTGCGCGACGCCTGATGCGCTCCACAGCGAGGGGCGGAGGCGCCAGTTCCGCGATGTCATAGAAAGCTCCTGCAGGGAGCGCGTGCACACTGTAGGACATCAGGTAAGAGGACGTGTGCCGCAGGGGAACCGCGCTCCCAATTCCACTTCAACAATTATTGGAAACATAAAAAAACGAGAAGTAGCCAGGTTCAATTAGTGGAGGCTGATAAGAAGAGGTGGTTGGGCTCTCAAATATTTTTAAAAATACTGATACTACCTCTCATATGACAAAAATGTGAATGTACTGGCACCTCCCCGAGAGGGTCTAGCGCCTGGTGGGTTTAGAATGCGCGTCGAAGACCCAGTTGTAATCTTCCCACAGCTTGTATGCAAGAACCCCTGCGGCGGCTCAGCGCCGAGAGTCTGGACCGAGAGCATGTTGCCAAGTGGGCTTATTGAACTTCTCTTCCTTTATCTCCCCTGTACCAAAATATGTACCACATCCCAATCCCTGGCTAACCTGGTTAAACCACCTCTCCGGCTGGCTGTTAGTGTTCTTTGGAAGCTCAGAGCGAGAGGTAGTCCCTGCTTTCCTATGGCAAATGGATTTTTATCATTCTAAATGCCTTGTCTACTGAACAGACTGGAATAAAAATATAACTTGGGATGTTTTTAAAACCAACCCATGTTCTTTTCTTCTTATACATACGAAAACAAATGTTACAATAACCCAACCTTTAAAAAACAGGTATGATTCTCTAGCCCCCTATAGCCTCGGTGGGAGACACTATAGATTGTCCCCCAATACAATTAAATATTCCAGCCCTCACTGGGTTACAGGAGCATGGACCTGACACTTTAACTTAAAACCCCTCTAACTCCTCTGTCGCCTTATACCTCTGGAAGATTTTACGGACCCCCCGCTGGGTTCTAGTGATTGGGCCATACCCCGGGACTGTAGTAACCCGTTCCCTGCCTGGTCTTGCTGCGCCCTGGTTTGTGCTGAATGCGGGAGATTTGGCGGCAAGCTCGCTACATGCTTCTCTAGGGAGGTATTATCCGGTTGTCTGTGGGTGCCCTCCATGGTCTCAGAAGTCTGGTGAGTTCCTGAGTGCATGTTTCGGGTGAACCCCAACATTCGCCCCCTGCTACTACCAGAACACGAGAAACCGACCATTGTACCGTAAATCAGATCCCTGCAACTCCGCCTTGCATCTCCATTCCCGCTGGTTATCACTCCTGGAACAGTAAAACTCCATATCTTTATACACATGTGAGATGCCCAATCCGGTTTTCCAAAATGAAGAGCTAGGCACTCAACAATCCCCCAATATGGCTCAAGGGCACCAGCCGGGCCAAATGCCTTTATTAATGCACTGGGTACCCCTTCACCATCACACTAGATACTCAGCAAAAGGGTGAGTGGGCAAGGGAATCTGCCTGCTGTGGCCACAATGCTCTCCTTATCTGAAGGTAAAGGAAATACATGAATAGACTGTTAGGTAAATCACCCCAAATTTAAACCCATTAATTAAAGAAGGTCCCTACAATGTAAAGATTCAACTGTGTGAGGTTTAAAAACAATTTAATTGAATCCAAGAACACCTATTTAAAAATAATGGGACACTTGTACATGTACAACACAAACATATAATCTCCTATAAATCCACACATCAGTGTGGTAACTGGAAGGATAACAGGTATTGTTCTCCCCCCTGTGCAAAATTGTGATAATGCCACTCGTAAGTCCAGTGTAGCATTACACTACAAACAACACAATGGAAGACTGCAGCGAGTCAACCCACCGCCGCCGCAATAACCACAGTGGTATGGCAATTGTGTGATAATATGTGGATGGGAAGGAGAGATCCCACAGGAAGGGAAAAATATAAAACATGGCTACTGGGGGTGAGATGTAACTGGAAGGATTTAATCGAACTAGTACAGATCGTGCTGGATAGGTCAACGCGCAGCAGCCTAGAACAGGATAGGAGATGTAGATCGACAAGAATGACTAATGACTGTATTATATTCCCTATTCTAGGCCGTAGTGAATACGGACAAGTAAATACATCCTGGTAGGTAAAATTAGACTAGTTGGAGTAGTGCTAATCCACCGTATATCTAGTCATTGTGGACGCCTTTGCTAAGTAGGCTGTGGGTGCAATGCCTAATATGGGTGGAGTGATTGCAATATGATACACACAATACTCATCCCTAGTCACAGTTGTACCTAATTAAAATATACAAAACATAACATGTCCCTTTTATATCTAGTGTGAAAAAGGATGCTATGTCCTGTTATGTCCTGCTGGGCTAGGGGCAAGGTGAAAACCGGACAGGAAGTGGGTGATATAACTAATTATCATCCCCTAGGAGTGTGTACTGTACTCCTGCTACACTGGCCACTATAAATCCTGCCACCATACTGTGTGTGTGATAGGGTGCCTAATATTGGTGGAATTGTGTGTGATAACCCACACAATACTCTCCCTAAAGCCCTCAGTAAAAACACGTGAGCTTACAAAGTTGAAATAGACAGGTAAGTCCTGTGAAGCCATTGTAACGTAATATCGCGCCGTGCACGGACCCGTTTGGGCAGGTTGAATATGGTCTGTGATAATGGGGGTAGCTCAACCGACCTGCTGATCGGAACTAGCAGTAGCTTGTTAGTATATACTCTAATAGTAAAGCAATACCAACTACCAAACAAAGATCATTAACAGTACTGTCTTTGGTAAGTACATGAGGTTCTAGTCTGTCGATTAGTTGCCCATGAACGGATCAGATTTGCAGTGATGCTGTTTAGTTTTTTGAGCTCAGTACATATACTAACAATAGTAATATGATATTTTTGTCTTCCATCATAGTATAAGGATCCTTTCAGACATCCATGACTTTATTATTAGACATCTTCCAATTTAAGAAATTGAAGCATGTTACCTGAACAATCAATACATAAAGGCCGACATCAATGCCACAATAATGGAGTTTCCATGAGAGGAGGCCTGTTGGTGAATGAAGAGCCCAGTTTATTGGGTACCCCACTCCTTGTCTTCATCTACGTATAATCAGTTTGTAGAGACTGTTAGTGGACCATCCGCATCCATTCCACGCAAAGAATTCAAAATAGGAAAACTGTTGTCAATATTTTAAATATATAACTGTATGCATGAAAGAAGTACTGGACATGCAACAACCAATATAAGACATATGTAGATACAACCACCAGATAAAAACAAGTAACTGCTAACACTTACTGTTAGAAAACTATGTCACCGTGTATATGACCGGATCTGAATGCGGATAGGCGACCCTGAGTCTTACCGGTGTCCTATCACGGCGCCTGACCGAGAACTAAATCACCAGTACCCTGCGGTGTTTGGCGTTTCGCACCAGATTAACATGCAGGACAGCTTCTTAGGAGAATAAAAGGTAATAAAACATATTACAGCAAAATCCTATGCAGTACCAACAGCCCCATAGATATATTCCCCGAGAGCAGCACCGTTCTCTCACGAATATAAGAAATCACAAAATCGAATTAGTCCCTAATCCAAACTCTGTTGAGAATATATCTTCATAATCCTTGCTCAGACTTTATACAGTATTTACCCATTGAACCACCAACCTAAACCAACCCTAGGAAAAAAAACTTTACGAACAACATTTCAATTGTGCCTCAGATATACTATGCACTTCATACTTTAACTTTGTTAAATACTGGACACCACTGAGACACATCAACATTCAGGCACTCACTGGCGGGCCGCGCGGGCCACAAGTGTAAATCTGAACTGCCTATATCCCAAATCTTAGGGGCAAATCAAATTCTGTTATTATAATCTGTTCAAAATAGCAGTGTTGAAGTCGAAACGTGCCCCTCTGTGACGATGGTTGGAAGATCGTTACTTTTATAATGCGAGAGGGTAACATAACAGGGTATCTATCATTTTTTTAATACACGGCACATCTTGGTTTGAAACGTTTTACGTCACTCCACACGAAATCAAGAGGGAGTCAGGATCACCCCACCAAAAAAGATAAAATAATTACACTGTAGACGTGTGTAATTAATTAATGAAAATGTGGCTAGAATCTTGGCTCATAGTCGTCCACTTACGAGAGGGTTAATTAATACTCTCTCCAAACAGTGGCTCTATATGTCTCTGTTTTGTGCAGTGGATACTTTTGATTCCTGGGTAGATAAATATACGCTTTTCCCAGAGCACGGTTTACAGTTTTTTTTGCTTATGGATGAGAGCGGGATGTTCCCTCAAACAATAAAGAAAAGTACACATACAGTAGTGCAATCCAACAGATACCCTTTTGTATAAACAAAAATGGTACTGCCAATACTCACACTTTGTACATGGAAAAACAGCCATATGGGTGATGTCGGAAACTGGGCTTCAGTATGTTAGTTGGCTTTCCGGGACCCCGAATCATGCAGTCCTGCAGTCACTCGATGGATGAGGAATCCCCTTCTGCACAACTTTCTCGCACCATGCCGTTTCCCCTGCATCACTCGTCACACTTTCCGAAGTAGGATCCCCACTTCCCAGGTCGTCGGCTCGGAGCGCTCTCTGGTGTAGTTCTGGTGTCTGGCTGCCTCTAACCACTCTTTTCCTCGGCAATCTCTACGTAGTTTTACACAGCCCAACGACCCGCTTCTTCCAAGGTTATGCATGCCCCAAATCCTCCCGGTCTATTGTAACAGATACCCTCTTGGGTCAATAGGGTAATGTGGGGACAAATGATATTAATGCTATGTAGAAAGTGCTATGCTATACCTATACAAAAGTTTAATATATCATCAAAAAAATACACATAGCCATTATAAAACGGCCTGTCCAAGTGAATAAGTTACTGTTCAAAATGTTTTAAAGTGATTAATAAAATGAATTCAATAAAATGAAAATTAGACGAATTGGTGTTTATTAAAATAAAACAGAGAATTCCCTACAACTAATACACTAGTCCTCATCATGTCAACCCCCAATGGCACATAATTAAGGGAAGAGAGAGAGGTTGGTATAATAAAAACAGAAAAAAGTGGAAGTTAATAAATCATCATAAAACAGGCATTAATTTTAGCCACATAAAATTGGATACCATACTAAAACAGTATTCTAAAACCTTAAGCAGAGTTGGTAACAAACTATTATCCATAAAAAATTCTTAAAATACTTAAATCCTTTGTTTAAATTTTTATTTTAAAAATTTCAACAAATGGTTATTAACTTGAATCAACTTCACCTCTTTATAGCCCCAAACCAGACCGGTGTCAGTAATAGTCTTATTAGTCCAAGTTCAGTCCCTCATATCCAGGCCGTTCCGCCCGTCTGTTAAAATCTCATTCCTTGCTGACATCAGTGTGTTGGTAGATCCTCCAATAGGAATGTTTTTCTGTATCTCTCGCACGAGAGTTTCCTGACACCAAATCCTCTCCTCTGGCAAGATGGAGTGGTGTCAAAAAGGAAACCTCTCGTCATGTGACGTCCATTCGCATTGTCCTTGCCCGTGCCTACATCAGCATCAATGGCGTCCGGATCCCGTGGTGCTCCCGGTATTAACTCCCTACCTACAGTATTGGCAAGTAGCCTGGCGGTTTCCTGTATTGGCGACGTTACTGGCTGAGTGGACATCATAGTGTCTGTCTCTAATGCCCATGTCTTATTGATCCGTCTGCCATGAAACCATTGACTGTAAACAGAGTGAGAGGAATTGAGTAACAGTGGTAACTACAAGTACTGTGGAGTGCTGTCCATGTACAGATGGAAGATGGATCTAAGTGCTTAACCCATATACACCCACTTTAAATAAATAAATAATTATAATATAAAATAAGTAATATATTATATTTAAAAAAAAGTGTAGGTACCATAACAAGATTATTAGAAGGATACAGACCGTATCACATCAGACAGAGTTACACACAGCAGCAAAGGAAAGGCCTATAGAGACAGTGTGATATTAACGTTCTGTCAAAAAACACCAAGGGTCAGATGTCATTAAGACCCCTTGAGGAGACTGTATTGAGTGTATAACCAATACGCTTCGCGCTGTAAAAGTGTAATATCTTGTCTACTTCTGCAATGGGTTTCTGGACCTGTTCGATGCCATAATCCTAAGCGATGCTATATGTATGCCGATGTGACACACCAATGTTAATCAATTCTGTGTCATCATTAGCATGTTGATATCTTGCTTTTGTGCTCGATATACCGTGTCTTTAACTGCGTGTTGTTGTGCCAAAATACTGTACTGAGACCGACAGAGGCAGGTATAATCATATAAATGACGAAAGTGGGGAGGTACATGTTATTCTTTCTTTAGTGGTGTAACCTTTTACCACTTCTCGGGTGAAAAATTCTATCCCTATGTTCAAGGCTATTGCAACAGAGCAGTTATAGCATCGAGAGCGTCCTGGTTTAGGGTGTAAAAGGAAATGCGGTAAGTATAATGTGTCCTTGTATCCGCTTTTTTAAGCATGTCTTTCAGGTTGGCACCCCTCTGATATGCAAACCTAGGCAGTAATTTACATATATCATTGAGTGTAGAATCACTACTTAAAAGCCCCAATGTTTGAGGGACACTTTGATTTCATAAAGTCACTACCTGTAGTGGATTTTAACAATAGTGATTCGTTTCTGTATGTTTTACGTATGTCTGGTGGTACCAATGGTTTGTTGAAAAGCCTTTATCTACGCAGATTTGTAATGCCCCCTCTGCTAGAAACCGCCGCGATTAATCATCATATGTTTCTTGCCGTTTTCTTTGGGTCTATCCACAATACATAAGTGAATATGGTAGCATGTGAATATGGCGAGTCTTGATGGAAACTGGGGTGGAAGCTAGTTCCATGTAACGTGGCATTTCGGTCCGTAGCTTTCTATACAAATCCGTATGGATTTTACTGTCTTTGATGTGTCAGTAGAACATCCCAGAAACGCCAAGTGTTTATTACTCCAATTGAGTAAATTTATAACAGGACATCTAGGGTTTCTAGGTGATTAAAAAATTCAATCAGTTTCCTCCGATGTGGCCCTCCAAAGTAAGAACACATTGTTGATGTAGAAAGCAAATCAAAAAGGGCATTGTTGGCAAATACGAGTGTCATAAATCATACCTTGTTTCAAAATCCCATAATAGGTTTGCTAAGCGGGTGCCACATTGCTGCCATTGCGTGCCTGTCGTTTGTCTGTAAAAGTATTCTCAAATCGAAAATCATTTTTTAAAAGAATAAATGGCAATAATAGCAAAATCAACTGGGTGTTTACATAACTGGTATGGCCTCTAGTCTCTGCCTAACTATCCCCCAAACCAGCCTTGTGTGGAATAATGGTATAAAGACTTGTCACATCCATAGTCACCATCAGCAGGTCCTGAATCTAGTCTAAAAGCACGGACTTTATCCTAAAGTCAAATGGGTCTTTTATACAAGCATCGCTACCTGTGACATGTGAAAGAGAGGGACTTTAGAAGCAAGTCCTTACCAGAGGTTTTGAGCAACTGTTACACCTAAATTATCACCTATGAACTTATTTTCTTTTATCACCTCTTTTTAATTGTAAATTGGGAGAGGGATCATAAAAAAAGCACATACATGGACAGGGAGCCCACACCTACGTGTTTTCGCACTGTAGCGCTTTGCAAGGTGAAGAAAAGTACTTATCGGAGGTTATATACAGTACCTTGTTCTGTGCGCCATCATCGTGGATCTCCCTCCACCTTGGAGCATCAAAATGATGCGAGAATTGTGATGTCAGCGTGCAGAAGTCGTGACTTTGAAATTGAAAACTTATTAACACAAAAAAAACCTCTAAGAAGAAAGATAGTATGTATACTTCTTTATACAATAGTTGAAATTGAGACTGTGAAAGAGGCAACCATAAAAAAATTATGCAACTATAAAAGATCATAAATTGATATTTTAAATGATAATCAAAAAGGAAAAAAAATCTACAGCAGAGGCATCTGTGTCGACGTAAATTTAAGATTACATTTATTATTATTATGGTATTTACAAAAGGTTCTAAAGACTCCACAATCACCATCCCATATGCACACTATGTCATCTAGAACGTCGCCACATTATCATTTAGAGGCAAACGGATTATGGGACCAAATAATTCCTTTTTCCCAAATCCAAGGCCTGTATGTCTCATTTACCTTTAGGCCTGGGACTAATAGATTAAGCTGTGCTGAGCCATGCTGAGCCGCGATGAGCAGATGCACTTACCCCCTGCACTGTCATCAGCACGGCTTTAGCAGCTGCTTCCGCATGCTTCCGCATGCGTGGGAGGCTCAGAAAATTTCAGCAGACAGGCAATTTAAAATTTGCCACTCAGGGAAGCGGAGGAGGGTGCACGTGACCGCTCACATCCAATGGGAGGGAGGGACTAGCCCCGCCCCCCGCTCCGCCTCCCGACATGCCTCTTCTCTGCCTCCGCCCCGCCTCCTTCCTGCCCCCAAAGCGCGCTCACTGCCTCGCTTGCCAGGACACAAAAAAGCTCCAGTTTGAGCAGCATGGCAGAGCAGGAGCGCGGATCAGCGTGGCCAAGGCACCATGCCCGAGGCCTAAGAAGTCGACGAGACAACATCCTGTTGTGGATTCCATGGAGTTTTTGATTGAAAGAGAAGAATTGAAGATTAAGAAAAGATAAAAATAATTACAGATGAAGATAGAAGACGGTGATAGAAGATAAAAGAAAGAAGGTTTTGTTTTACCTGAGTTTGTCTTCAAGCTGGATGGCGTTGATGGGGGTGATGACAAGCATGGTACGAGAGCTTGCGATACGCCGGATCGGCGAGGGTGAAAATTCTAAAGGAAGTAAATATTGAATGTATGAAATTATTTTTATTTCAGGATATTTGATTGTATTTACTTATTTTATGTATTTGCTTGCCCATTGATGATCATGTATTAATCTGTGCCCCTTTAGGGTACAGATAAATAAAGTGACAGCAAATGGATTTTTTTGGCAAATGCTTGTTTTCTATTGATGTTATTTTTTTATTCTGTTTATTGTTTAGATTAAATGTTTTTAATTTGGATGGCTTGTTTTTAGTACATTTTAGTTGGTTATGTTTTAATAATTATTTGTTTTGTTGGCTACTGGTTTAAATAATAATTGTTTTGTTGGCTAGTGATTTTATATTTCTTTAATTGATTGGTTGCTAGTGCTTTTATTTATGAATGGGGTGTGTGGGTGCTTGTGTATATCTTATTATTGTATATTTTTGTCCTTCATGCTTTTTTTATTAGTGTGCCATTGACTGCTATAGTGGCTTATCATGCCCATATATATGGGTATGTATGTACCACTATGTCAATCAATGGTAGAGGGTGGGTATAGTGGTCCCGGGGTGGGTGGTTAGGCCTCACGGGGGGAGCGTGGAAAGGTGGGGTTAACCCCTTAATTACTATAGTGGTTATTAACTGCTAAGGTGATTAAGGGGTTAGGGACCATTAGATTGTATTGTTTCTTGTATTCTTTTGGCATTGGATAGAGGGAAGAGGAGTATAGATCAGCGCAAAATGTGAAAGATATATAATTAAGACATTAGTGTTGTTACACTTTATAGCAGTTTTAAAAATAGGTCATGGTGGACAATGATAGGGAAATGTATAGATAATACAGCTAAACCCCATTATAGCGCGGTCCTCGGGGTCCACCGAAACCACCGCGTTAGTAACGGGGTCACGAAAAACAAAATGGCCGCCGCAAAAATAAACAAACAAAAAATGGCCTCCGTGATCTGGGACTCCGCGCTGCGAAGGGGGAGAGCTGAGATAACTCTCCCAGAGCCAGTGTCGCAATGGCAGAACCCCGGACTCCCCCCACTCCCAGCCAGACACTTACCCTTACCCAGCATCTGCAGCAGTTGATCTGTGCAGAGAAGCTGCGAGGGGGAGGAGAGAGCAAGGAATGTCAGCTGTTTCTGAGTTCCGGCCAGGGATCAGCTCCTTTCAATTCTCCCCCACAGCAGCAGAGATACAGGCAGGGAGAGGGGGGCTCCCTGCCCCAGCGTCGCACCAAACACACACACCCCCCCCCCACACACACACACACACCACAGCAGCACTTACCCAGCATTTGCAACAGTTGATCTGTGCAGAGAGAGCTGCGAGGGGGAGGAGAGCTCACGCAGCTTTGCTGGGATGTTAGTTGTTTCTGAGTTCCTCGGCCAGGGATCAGCTCCCTTCAATCCTCCCAACAGCAACAGAGATACAGGCAGGGAAGGGGGGCTCTCCCTGAGCCCAGCGTCACAGCGACAGGCCCAAACAGTGTGCTGTGAGTGTGTGCTGTGAGAGTGTGCTGACTGTGCTGTGAGAGTGTGCTGTGAGAGTGTGCTGTGAGAGTGTGCCGTTAGAGTGTGCAGTGAGAGTGTTGTGCAGTGTGCAGTGAGAGTGTGTGCAGTGTGCAGTGAGAGTGTGTGCTGTGAGCAGTGTGCCGGGAGTGTATGCCTTGAGAGTGTGTGCAGTGAGATTGTGCATGAGCAGTGTGTGCAGTGAGGTGTGTGCAGTGAATGAGAGTGTGTGCAGAGGAGAGTGTGGTAGGTGCGTGAGTGTGTTTGTGCAGTGAGTGTGTGTGCAGTGATTGTGTGTGCAGTGAGTGTGTGCGTGTGCAGTGTGCAGTGAGAGTGTGTGCAATGTGCAGTGTGCAGTGAGTGCTGGGAGTGTGTGCAGTGTGGTGTGTGGTGGGTGCATGTGGTGTGTGTCAGTGAGAGGTGTGCAGTGTGCAGTGAGAGTGTGTGCAGTGAGAGTGTGTGCAGTGAGAGTGTTTGCAGTGAGTGCTGGGAGTGTTGCTGTGAGCAGTGTGCAGTGAGAGTGTGTGCAGTGTGTGCAGTGTGTAGAGTGTGTGCGGAGTGTAAGCGTGTGTGCAGTGTACTGTGCAGTGAGTGATTGGGAGTGTGTGCAGTGTGCAGAAGAGTGTGTGCAGTGAGAGGTGTGTGCAGTGAGAGTGTGTGCAGTGAGAGATTGTGCAGTGTGGTCAGTGTGCAAAAAAAAAAAAACGGGAGCCACATGAAAACCGCGTTTATAAATCCGATTTCGCGTATTAGGGTCGCGCTATAACAGGGTTCACCTGTATTTATACTCACACGGCACATGTGAGCCACTTTCACATCAAGAGTATCTTTAGCAGTGTGTGTCTCTCCTCCGTATAGATTTTCAGTAAACCGGCAGCTAAGAAGAAAGACCACCGGCGTCTCTCCATAACCCGATAGGGATGTCATGCACGATAGGTAAAAATTAAATGGTTTAATACAGTGGCGGCCGACCTGAGTCTAAGTCGGCTAGATCCGCGGCTCTCAGATATCCCGGTTTAGGGCGGTTTTCTGTTGTTTCTCCGGAGGTGAACTGCGTTATTTAGCGCTCGTGATTTTAACAATTTATTCTCGTCGTCTGCAATACTGCAATGCCGGTGTAAAACTCAGGGGGCGTTTGCGAGCTGTGTTGGAAGTCTAATACCTTCGCGGTTCAACCTACGTCATGTACACGTCTGTGTGTGCGCGCGCCGAGTAATTGTAAATTTGCATATTTAAAGTATACATGCATTTGCAGTGCTGTGCTGCTGTACAGTATGTCTCATTTGAAAATTGTTGAAACGCATAGGCTTGTTACAAGTACAGTAACAGTGCACATTTCGGCATATACAGCGCTCTCCCCTTGCTCAGGATAATTAACTGCACTGCAGGGTATTTCAACTTCTTATCTTCTCTACAATGCAGTACATCTCTCCACACACTGTAAGGTTAAAACTGTCTCCTGTAGCTCTGTTCCCCTCAGGTATTGATAAGGTTAAACAGTAGATGCTGGCTTTGCTATTTCTCAGAGACTATTGTAAATAGCTTGGAAAGCAGCTGTGTTGAGCTTGTCATATGCTGTTAAAGCAAGATACCAGAAGACAGGGCTGCCTTATAAGACACCATGTAATCTCTTGCTCAGCAGTTAAATGTTTTAAGATTTACAGAAAAAGGCATTATGTAAAGGTTACATGTAAATTTAGATGTGTATCCATATTTGTAACAGATGCAACGGTATTTTTGTCCCTGCCTTATGTATAAAAAACTGCTTTGTGAACCATTAAATCCAGTTGTAAGAAGTCAGCCATAGTCTCCTCTGATTTCTTACAGCTCCGGGCCCGTCTGCTATACTATTTGAGAAACACATATCCGTGCCGTTTGATGCTCCCGGGAGAAATTGTGTGTTAGCTTGCCCTAACGGATGACCTGATCTGTAGAGATCTAACAGTTTTGGTGACAGAAGTGGAATTTCGCACAGGAAAAGGGGTGAGTAAAAGATTCTTTTTATTTGTTTCTCACACCTTTTCCTATGCGAAAACTAAGTAACTAAATTTATAAGGGCAAAAGAACAAAGGGTGAGAGTCCCTATATTTTTAATCGAGGGTAAGTCCCTGATTTAAGTAAAAAAGGGTGAGAGTCCCTATTGTTTAATTGAGGGTAAGTCCCTGATTATGTAGCATAGGGTGAGAGTCCCTATTGTTTAATCGACAGTAAGTCCCTGATAAGTAAAACGGAGGTATATGGTCTCAAATATGATGGTAATTTAGGATAAGCTAATAATTGTTTAGGTTAAGATGATTAAAAATGATGAGACTAACCTTATTGTATGTTGTTAAGATAAAATTCCTTTATAAGTGTTTTATGGGATTATTTAAAATATGAAGAAATGTACTGTAGTATGAGTTAAAATGACCCGTTTGATGCTCCCGGGGAGAAAATTGTGTGTTAGCTTGCCCTAACGGATGACCTGATCTGTAGAGATCTAACAGTTTTGGTGACAGAAGTGGAATTTCGCACAGGAAAAAGGGGTGAGTAAAAGATTCTTTTTATTTGTTTCTCACCTTTTCCTATGCGAAACATAAGTAACCTAAATTTATAAGGGCAAAAGAACAAAGGGTGAGAGTCCCTATATTTTTAATCGAGGGTAAGTCCCTGATTTATGTAACAAAGGGTGAGAGTCCCTATTGTTTAATCGAGGGAAGTCCCTGATTTAGTAGCATAGGGTGAGAGTCCCTATTGTTTAATCGAGTAAGTCCCTGATTAGTAAAACGGACGGTATATGGTCTCAAAATATGATGGTTGATTTAGGATAAGCTAATAATTGTTTAGGTTAAGATGATATTAAAAATGATGAGACTAACCTTATTGTATGTTGTTAAGATAAAATTCTTTATAAGTTGTTTATGGGATTATAAATATATGAAGAAAGGAATGTACTAGTATGAGTTAAAATGACCCGTTTGATGCTCCCCGGGAGAAATTGTGTGTTAGCTTGCCCTAACGGATGACTGATCTGTAGAGATCTAACAGTTTTGGTGACAGAAGTGGATTCGCACAGGAAAAGGGTGAGTAAAAGATTCTTTTTATTTGTTTCTCACCTTTTCCTATGCGAAACTAAGTAACCTAAATTTATAAGGGCCAAAGAACAAAGGGTGAGAGTCCCTATTTTTAATCGAGGGTAAGTCCCTGATTTATGTAACAAAGGGTGAGAGTCCCTATTGTTTAATCGAGGGTAAGTCCCTGATTTTGTAGCATAGGGTGAGAGTCCCTATTGTTTAATCGAGAGTAAGTCCCTGATTAGTAAAACGGACGTATATGGTCTCCAATATGATGGTGAGTTAGGATAAGCTAATAATTGTTTAGGTTAAGATGATATTAAAAATGATGAGACTAACCTTATTGTATGTTGTGTAAGATAAATTCCTTATAAGTGTTTTTTGGGATTATAAATATATGAAGAAATGTACTGTAGTATGAGTTAAAATGACCCTTATGGATGGAAAAAGTTGCTAACTGAATTTTTTTTACCATTTAAAAAAAATGTATTTCTATCTCCTGCCCATATGATATCGGGACAATTACCTCCATATGTTGCCCCATTTACCCCAGTATCTCAATTCCCAAACACCCTGAGCCCATTAACCCTTTCTGGGTCACAGGCACTGAGGCAATCTTCAACTAAGAAGTTTTTACGACTTCACTAAGAACCTGACTGAACAGCCTCTAGACCTCTGTCAGGGACTGTTCATGGGATGAATGCAGTGTGGCATGGGGATGAACAGGTCCCTCAATTAACACTCAGGCACAGCAACAAAACTGGGATTTTTCTTTTGACAATCTGTCCCCATCAAGTTAGGTAAGAAGTTGTGTTGAACAAACGGAGAATGTTGGGGAAATAAGATTATTCCAAATTATATTAATAAGGAAAATAAAAGGTTTGTATCCAAATATGTCAAAATCAGCTGTCTCTCTCTCGCCTGTATGTTTTGTATAAACAGCTGCAAGTAGCCCCCACCTTTTTTCCTCCAGCTGTTTTTACACAAGCATAGGAATGTACCAAAATCGTGAATAGCAGCATGGCTCTTAGGAAAAATGAAACATGCAAACTCAAATTATTCATGCAACATTAACTGAGTATGAGTATATATTAAGTTGAAATTAATAATATTTTCCCGTCTGAATTGAAAAGTGGAAAACAAGAGTATAACAGGTATAGGTTTCTTTTTCCCTCAGAATGTTTTATTTTTAAGTATGGATATGGTAAAAAAGGTTGACTGATTGAGTAATCCCTGTGTGTGTGCTTGTAAGAATCTGAGTGAATTCTATCCATATGAAAGTGTTATTTGCATTGAATAATAAGTATGCCGGTTTATAGTATGTATACAAAATTACTATTCAGGGATTTGCAAATGCTTCTAGATAAAGAATATAATTAATTGCTCATGTTGAAATCTAATTTTTAAAAGGTGTACACGCCCACTATAATATAAACTAATTTACACTGGGCAGGGGAAAGTTTTGGGTATCTGTGGAGAAAAAGAATAAAGAAAGGATGAATTATTTTTGTAAACAGTCCAGTCGCTGGAATAATAAGGATGTTTACTGGCCAGGCGATTTATTTCCTTAACTAGAATTATAATTATTTTTCTCTAAATCTCCACAGATAAAATCAGGTGAATATGTTATATAAAATAACAGGCGAAATATATTCTAGACACAAAGCTAACCAGAAGCTCAGCATTTTAAAATTAGTTTAAAAAAGTTAATTATGATATGAAGAAAAAAAAGGATATCTTTATTAATTTAGTCTGCAGGATCAAACTGTTTTGTTTTCCTATTTATTAGAATAGGTGACTAAATATGTGTCTGTTATTTTTGTAAAAACTGGTTGAATGTGTGAAAGAAGCGTAAAATTCTGTTTGTTTTGTGTCTGCGCTCTTTTTGTGTATAACCAGTAACTAAACTATCTAAAAGTATATGTTAAGCCTATAATTTTCTGTTTAACAAAGATCCAGTTTTAATTTTTGAATACCAGTAACATTGTCGGGCTGTGTGAAGCGCTGCATATTTCAAGCTGTCCCAAATTGTATTGCAGTAACCAGTAATTAACCATTTTTTCTGTTACAAGGTTTTGGCAGGAAGCCCAGAGAGTTATTTGAGCTTGTTATATGGCTTAAAATGGAAACAGTTGTAAATTGATTAATATAGAGTTCAAATGAACAGAGGACAGTAACCCAGAATCAGCACTCTAAACACCTGGTGGGTGGGTAACGAAGTGGTTAAAACTTAAATCTTTAATATCCGTGTAAAATAATGGGGATTAAAACAAATATTAAACGCTCAGATCCTATAGTATGAACACAATGTAATGTTCTGGATCACTGATGAACTGCATAGAATCACTAAACTAGTGTCTTGCAGTGGGAACAAGTGGATAAAGTAACCACTAGTCCAATGTAATCAGCACAAAAAACTCTAGTGCTGAGCCACGTATAAGTGTGCAGACCCTGAAATAGCAGTAAAGCAACAGACAAGGAAAACGGACCCTAGCCAGGTCTGCCAGTATACTAGAGGGTTCTATATGGAATTATTTGTCTGCAAAGTTGATCAAATATTTAATATTTTATAATTTTTAACCATCTTTTTCTCTCAAATGTGTCCCACCTATAAATCTGTGTCTATAAGTTTTTATGCTACAGGTTGTTCTTTCAGCAAACCAGATGCTATTTTGTGTTCTAAACGTTTCTGTCAGAAGACTATAGCAGATTATATTTATATTCAGTAGGGTTCTTTTGAGATTTTTAATGAAAATTTTATACCCAAAGGTTTCAGGTTAGTTTTGCTATACATCAACCAATTCCATTAAGGTTATGCTTTAAATGCTGTTATCCTTTATGTGATATTGTTCACATGTAATACAAGTGAACAAAAGGAGGGTGTTATTGCTGTTATTATTGCTGGCTGCCCCTGAAACCGTATGTCAAGGGCTGAGAGTGTCAGCTCTTGGGTATAATATTGTACCTTACTATGTTGCCTGTAATTTTTCCCTTTTATACCCCCATATGGGTATAAGCTAGGAACTGTGTATGTAGAGTTAACTATGTAAGCCCAGTGGGCTAGTTAATGCATTCTCTGTGTATTCCCTTTGCCTCATGGGCCTGCAGCTGCCTGTGCGAGCTTATAAGTAGATTGCCTTGTATGGGTGGCCCCTTATGAGAAATAGCTGCAGAGCAGAGTCTCCTGGCTAATGAGGAAAAAAGGGGAGGGGGGGTTATTTTGGCCTGTCTTGTCTGCCAGCAAGGTATTCTTAGCTGGTGTCTTAGAGAAGAGAAGGTTTTAGAACCCCACATGTTAGGTGCAAATGGTGGAGTGCAAGCTCTTGTGTCTACGTGTTGGTTTTATGTGTTCTAAAACCTGCAATGCATTGTGTTTGTCCTGTGATTTAAACCCAGGTTGGTGAATTACATGTGAATAAGCATTCCAATGCCCCAGCTCAGATATGGAGTGCCTGAAAGTGAACTGACCCTGTTATTTCCTATGTCATATTCCCTTAGCGGAACTGTGACATTTCTTGTGTGTCAGTTTTAGGGGGATATTTGGGTGGAAATATAATTATTTTGGTTGCAGGAGTTGGGGGGCCAAAGTGCTGGTAGTCACTTCATTTTCCCCAGCAAGCAGGCATGATTTGACGGTACGCAGGGTGGATTACACCAGGACTTCCCTGTGTCCCCCAGACTCCTGGATTTCGAGCCCAAATCTCCCCAAGTTATTTTCCTAATAAGTATAAGGTCCCCCAAAGTATATTCTCTGTTTCTTGTGTTTGTGTGTTTTCTTATCCGAATAAACCACCGTTTGTTTTTTTGCCTGTTTTGCCTTGTGACTTAAATATAAAGGTGTATTTGGCCTGGCCTAATGTGACAATCAGATATAATTTTCTCTCATGGGAAGACCAATGGTCACCCTAGGTACCTTGTAGATTTAATGTTGTATGATTAGGATCTAAACAGACGATTTCAATCACCATCTATTGTGTGAAACTAATGCAATTGTCTGAGTGTCTGATGTCCAGGTGCAGTCCTTCCAATAAGATGAAGATAAAGGTGACGCAAAAGCGCTTTTCATCTAAAGTGGAGAGGCCTATTCCAGATTCTACCCCGTCAGAGTATTTTTCCTGGATCCATGTTACACAAGTGCACCCACAGTCGCTTCAAATTAAACCTCAACACAGGAGGGAAGGCCTAAAGACACAGCCGTTCTCAGTTGGTGTTTTGGTTCATAAGAAAACCTGGCACTAACCAAAAAAAAAGGAGAAAACTTCATAGGAAGAAAATTCGGACCTCAACATATGAACTTTGAAATTTTTAATAACCTTTCTTTTTACAGGTTTTATTATTTTAATTACAATGTTTATTCTATTAGGTTTATATAAGTGGTGTTCACATGAAAACGATAGGGTAGTAACAAGAATATTTTGTTATATAATGGAATCCTGGTAAACGAAGCCCACATCTTATGTGCAATATATCCCAATGTACTATCCATACCCAATAAGTTGCACCCCAGGAACACGAGAGTTATATTTAACCCCTTGGAAAAAGACAAGATGCTATAAGATATTTGTAGAACTATAGATATAAGAAATTGGTTATGAAGGGAGTAGAAATACAAGTTTACCCTAGGGAAAATATTGACTCTGTGATAGAAGGATAGATAAAGTATTATCCTGCAACTAGACCAGGTTAAGTTATTTGGGAAAGTGGTTCCAGTGTTTGAAGGTAGAGATGAGAGTTGGGATTTGTTGGGACTTGGTGGTTAGATTATTTCGCTGGGAGCGAAGCTAGTGGATGTTTTTGTATGTGTGTCTGTCCTACTCATTACTCTCTGTGTTATGAACAGCAAAACGTTGGTCCAGAAGTGCGTTGCAACCCCCCCCACCGATGCTATGTCTCTTTTTGGTGATGAAGATGTCAGCAGTCCCCCAGATGAAGAGACCGAAAAAAGAAATCAACTGGGCCAATACAATGGCCAGAAAGGAATCAAGTTATGCACTATGGGATATTTTTTTGGTCCGACAGGACTATGATATGGTTAACTGTTCTTTAAAAAGACTGTCTCTAAAGGATAAGAGGGGGCTGAGAAGATTTGATATGAGGAAGGTGGGGAGGTCACCCAAGTAAAGGATCACAAATCAACCATTTTGACTATGGCATCCATTTTGTCTGTTCCGATATTCTGAGTAAATGTAGTATGTAAGATGTATGTGTTGGGCAATCGCTCCTAGGAAATATTAACCCACACCAACCCCCACTTATGCTCAGAAATAGAATTTAAATAATGTTCATCCTACCTAAGCAAAGAATACAAAATTGAAAGGCATTAATTATTAAAAATAGCTCAGTTAAGAGAGTAGCGGGAGGTCTAATACCCTTTTAGGAATGTATGATTTATATGCAAAATGAGATTTTTTAGTAGTCAATATAGATGCCGTTTTTCACAATACTAAAAGACGCTATTTTTAAGGCTCAGCAATAGATAAGAACAGTAGTTTTGCAAAATTGTATGGCATTGGGTTATCTGATGGCAGCAAAAGGAGGGGTTTGTAAATTAGTGGGTAAAGAATGTTGTGCTTATATTGACACCCAATCAAAAAAAGCATACACCATGATATAGATACTCTAGCAGAAATTCAATCTAGAATGCGAGAGGAACTAAAATAGTTTGATTTTACATTTGGCCTTGGAAATTGGCTAGGTGTATTGGGAATTAAATTCTTTACGGAATTAGGATAATCGCAGGTTTATTACTCTGTGTGTATGAATTAATCTAGATGGCTAGAAGTGTAATCAGCTCTATTTTTGCTAAAGGGAGCTGTTTCTGCTTGTAGCTCAACCATTATGTATATGTCTCCCACAATGAGAGCGAGAAATACCAATAGTCTTGGTACTCATCAACCACCCATATGTTGAACTCTGATTATCAAACGAGATACCTAAAAGAGATAGGTTTCTGCATTCCCATGGTCTCTTGGAGGTTTCTCCCTTGGAATTTTTCCTCTCCTGAGTGGTGTGCAGAAGAATAAATGGGATTGGTCAATTGGTTTGTTCTCTCAGAAAAAAAGGAGGGAATGTAAGGTTAAAACTGTCTCCTGTCAGCTCTGTTCCCCTCAGGAATTGATAAGGTTAAACAGTAGATGCTGGCTTTGCTATTTCTCAGAGACTATTGTAAATAGCTTGGAAAGCAGCTGTGTTGAGCTTGTCATATGCTGTTAAAGCAAGATTACCAGAAGACAGGACTGCCTTATAAGACACCATTGTATATCTCTTGCTCAGCAGTTAAATGTTTTAAGATTTACAGAAAAGGCATTATGTAAAGGTTACATGTAAATTTAGATGTGTATCCATATTTGTAACAGATGCAACGGTATTTTTTCCCCTGACTTATGTATAAAAAACTGCTTAGTGAACCATTAAATCCAGTTGTAAGAAGTCAGCCATAGTCTCCTCTGATTTCTTACAGCTGCGGGCCCGTCTGCTATACTATTTGAGAAACACATATCCGTGCCGTACGATGCTCCCGGGAGAAATTGTGTGTTAGCTTGCCCTAACGGATGAACTGATCTGTAGAGATCTAACACACACCATTCCTTTGAACGTGTGTCTGGTTTCAATCACATTCCTGCTTGACAGCAGGTGATTACTACGCATGCGCCTGTTACTTCGCCCACCACTGCTTGCTTGCTTGAGTGAGTGACCAAAAAAAATTAAAAACATTTTTTTATTGTTATTTTTTTATTTTTATTTTCTCCACAAGCCTGCAAAAACCATCTTACTGTATTATGATATTCAATCTGTGCTGTAGCTTTTGACTGCGACCCTGTGCATTTGACTGCACATGGTTGATTTGTGTGCTTTTTACGTACTGTATTTGGGGGTGTATTATTATTATGATGAACTGTCTTTTGAAATTAAAGTATGTCTTTATCTTTGAACTTCATGCAGCTGTACCCTGTAGCCCCCTCCCCCACGAACACACACAAGGCTAGCTCAAGGATTTGAAATTCCACGGAGTCGTTAATTTTCTGAATCTTGACATTGTGTTCTTAATCCGTCCATAGCTGAGCTACAAAGCCTCACTGCGCCTGCGTGTAATCCTTTTTGAGATGGGAGCTAGCTGCTTACTGCGCATGACTCACCCAAACCCCCCTCTCCACAGAGTCGTTCATTTTCTGAATCTTGACATTGTGTTCTTAATCCGTCCATAGCCAAGCTACAAAGCCTCACTGCGCCTGCGTGTAATCCTTTTTGAGATGGGAGCTAACTGCTTACTGCGCATGACTCACCCAACCCCCCTCCACAGAGTCGTTAATTTTCTGAATCTTGACATTGTGTTGTTAATCCATCCATAGCCGAGCTACAAAGCATCACTGCGCCTGCGTGTAATTCTCTTTGAGATGGGAAATTTGAGGCTTTGTTTACGGCAACACTTTGGAAAATCCCTTCTCGAATTTGATTTGCACAGAGCATCACCTCTCTATGCGCCTGTGTGTAATCCTCTTTCGGATGGGAGCTAGTTGATTCCTGCTCATGCGCCTGTAACTTCACTCACCACTGCTTGCTTGAGTGCCCCCAAATTTTTTTTTCATTATGATTTTTTAACTGTTATTTTATCCACAAGCCTGCAAAAACAATCTTGATATTACGATATTCAATCTGTGCGTTTGCCTGCACATGGTTGATTTGTGTGCTTTTTATATACTGTATTTGGGGGAGTAGGGATCAAATTACAGTATTAGGATGAACTGCCTTTTGAAATTACTGTACTGTACTCTACTCTATGTAATTTCTTTGAACTGGTGCACAACTAATCCTTCATCCCTCCCCCACGCACACACAAACTCTTATCGAAAGACACCTCCACAGAGTCATTAATTTTCTGAAGTTAGTCATTGTGTTTTTAATCCGTCCCTAGCCGAGCGTCAATTGCCTCACTGCGCCTGCGTGTACTCTAATCCTCTTTGAGATGGGAGCTTGCTGCTTACTGCGCATGAGTCACCCAACCCCCCTCCACAGAGTCGTTAATTTTCTGAATATTGCCATTGTGTTCTTAATTCGTCCATAGCCGAGCTACAAAGCCTCACTGCGCCTGCGTGTAATCCTCTTTGAGATGGGAGCTAGCTGATTACTGCACATGACTCACCCCACCTCCCCCCAACCCTTTGAGGCTTTGTTTACGGTAACGCTTTGGAAAATCCCTTCTCGAATTTGAAATGTAAATCTGATTTGCACAGCAGTGTGAGAATTGAGAGTTAAAAAAACCATTACCTGATTCATGTTGTTTTGTCATTCATTCTTATTCATTGGTGTACTGTGGGTGTGGGGGGGGGGGGGGGTGTTGTCAATGATTATGATTAGCAGGAATGTTAAACAAATATTTATTTTATTTTATCAGGACCACAAAATACAAATAATACATAATGCAGTCTTTATTAAGTTCTTCTGGCAGATTGAAATAGGATAAACATTTAGAAAACATTTGTAAAACATGGATAAACATGAATAATGCACATTTATAAGAATATTATTTAATAATATATACTGTAATGTATAATATATATATATATATATTATATATTGTAACATTGTAACATCGCCGGAAGAAGAGATCAGTGTATTTCGAAAGCTCGCACAAATAAAAGCATTTCGTTAGCCACAGAACGGTATCATCTATTTATTTTTTTATTATATATATATATATATATATATATATAGTAATATTATTTTTTCCGTCTTTATCTTGTTCCTCATTCTGTGTACAGTACAGTAGTTCATTGAGAGAGGAGAGGTTTTGTGTATATCATTACTGCTGTTTATATACTGTACATTTGACTGTACAAACAGATTAGATTGGAAACAACACCCCACCTCCCCCCAGGCCACCCTTTTTTCCTGAAACGTCAAGAAAACAAAAAATTAGTGCAGTTATGTGCGTACTGTATTATGGCATTGTGTGATGTGTAGTACTACTGTACTGTAGATGGCTGGTGCTGCTTTCTCTGGAAAATATATATACTGTTGTAAAATAAATATAAATTGAAAAAATATAGATACTGTTGTAATATAAATATTAAAAATATATGTACAGTACTGTTGTAATATAAATATACAAAATATACAAAATATATATACTGTTGTAATATAAATATAAATATAAAAAATATATATACTGTTGTAATATAAATATAAATATACAAAATATATATACTGTTGTAATATAAATTTACAGAAATAACAAAAATATTAGATACAGTACTGTAGATCTACAGTACATTATTTGATATAATTTTTTTTAAAAGTTGTATAAATATACTTACGCGTTTGTTACTCTTGGTGCCCTTTTGCGTTCTCTGTTTTTTCCGTGTGCATGATAGCTCACGGTGGTTGCTGGCACAACAAGGCCAGAAGTAGCTAACCAGTGTTGGATAGCAGCAATTCGGTGTCCGCTCATGTACATCTCCTTAATTCGCATGCTGAGATCCTTGGAAATCTTTTTAACAGGCATTGCTGCGAGTACAAAGAAATACAAACACAAGAATGTATATTCGATGTTTAGTCGATGTGTATTCAATGTGCAGTGAATCCACAAAATGGATGGTGTATTTATACGGTAATGACTCACATTAGAGTACGCTCACTTTCAACACCTGTACCTCGCCGCCATGCATAAAAGGTTACACACTTTGCATAGCCCACCACTCTATGATCTTTATCTGAACTTGCCCTTGTCCAGATACTGCATTATGCCATCTGCTTCCATGGATCAACCCCGATTCTACGGACGCAGGAACCCACTTGCCTCTGCCGTGCCTGTCATGCAGAAAAAGCGAAAGGCGGTTGCCGTTTCCACGCCAAGGCAAAAGCGACAGGCTAAGGCCAATAAAGAAAACCTTCTGCTGACCCCAAAGGCTAATGGTTTTCATAGACGTCAGCCTTATTATGTCAAGAAGAAATACGGTGATGTACTCTCGACGCAAAACGAATGGGAGCCAACCTATCGAACCCGCAGACCACTTCCTCCCATACGCTTCGACGACTCTGCCGCCGCTGTCCCGGAAATCTTCAGCCCGTCTTCTCCACCCCTCGTCCTCGACGCTGCCGCCGCCCTCACGGAAACCCACATGCCATCTTCTCCAGTTCTATCCGACGACGCTGCCGCTGGTGCCTCTGAAATCCACAGGTCACTTTCTCCTTTGCTCTTAGACGACTCTGCTTCTCGCTCGGAAATCCAAAGTTCACTTTCTCCATCCCTCTTTGACGACGCTGCCACTTTTCCTCTACCGGATATCCACAGGTCACCTCCTCTACCCTTCTTCGACGTCGCTGCCGCTTCTCTCCATGGAACCCCCATCTCATCCTCCGTTGCACCCATCCACCCAGATGTCCACACGCCATGCACAAGAAGCAGCTCGTTAGATCGGATGCTGCATGGGATAAGTGTGGATATCCCCGGGAACTCTATTGTGCTGGCAAAGATAGATTTGCTTCTGGAGACCATGCTAAATGTGGATCAACGGATGCTACATATGGATCAACGGATGCTAGATATGGATCCATGGATGCAACATATGGATCAACGGATGGATCGACGGATGGAGAAGATAGAGGCTGACTTTGACAGGGTAAATAAAAGCCACCAGTTATATGCCTGGAAAAACTATGTCTAGTCTGCAGTGCAACATTGACTAGGTTAACTTCAGTTGGGAACCTCAGGACAATTAGTTGGATCCCAGCTGCCTAATCAAGGTGTGTTAAAAAGCAGGCTGTAGACACATGGAGCCTGTCTGTTGAGGAAAGAGGAGTAATCTGCTGAGAGATTCCCTGATACAAGGTCTGATTAGAAAAGTAGATGAATTGTGAACTGTCTGTCCCCTGCATAGAAAGGGCAACTGCCATATACACTGTCTGCTAAAGAGAAACTGTTTTTTTGTCTGTCTGCTGAAGAAAAGCCATTTTCCTTTTGTTGCTGATGAAAAGCTATTTTTGTTTTGTGTGCTGTATATTTTTCAAGGCTAAATAAATAAGCCTTGTCAAGAAACCCGCGTGGGTAGTTGCATGTACCCTGCAACATATGGTGTCAAGAAGTGAGATTTGACTTTTTTCAAAAGGCTCCTGCAGTTAAAGGGCCACACACACACACACAAGAATGGAAGAAATGTTGAAAGCGTTTCTGTGCGAGCAGGCCCGGCTGCAAGCGGAGAGAGATGAAAGACTACAAACAGCACAGGATGAGCGGATTGCCAAGCTGTTGACCCAATTCCAGGGGTCTGCCAGTCCAGAACTTGCAAGCAAACCCCCGATACTCCTGAGGAAAATGGCTCCGGACGAGGATCCAAAGGCTTTTTTACTGACTTTTGAAAGAGTTGCCGAAGCTCAGGGCTGGGCTACAGATCGCTGGGCAACTGCTTTGGCCCCGCTCCTCATAGGAGAAGCCCAGGCCTCATATCAGGGTCTCTCAGTAGATCAGGCCATGGACTACCGACAAGTAAAAGCCGCCATACTGGATCGCTTAGGTCTGACCCCAGAGACCTACCAGCAGCAGTTCCGGAACATGAAGTACACCGCTAAGATGAGACCCCGGGTCCTCGCTCAGCGGTTATTGGACTTATGTACGCGCTGGATACAACCCGAGGAGTGCACTAAGGAGGCAATTCTTGAGCAGGTGGTTTTGGAACAATTTCTACAAATAATAACCCCTTCCGCACGCTTGTGGGTAAAACACCACGCTGCTGAAACCCTAGCTTTGGCGGTCCGATTCGTGGAGATTTTCCTTGGGGCTGAGCAGCAGGCGAGTGTCCTGGACCCGACTCCACCGGTACTTGCGGACGCCCAAAGAGGGAGGTCGGATCAATGGGGAACTTACGGCCCGTCACGGAACCGCCAAGTCCAACGGAAGGAGCAGTCGTTCCAGCAAGGACGGAGTCCAAATGCTGGTCCCCGTAGAGACCCTCATCTCCTTCCGGATGTCGGCTCGTCGCAAAGTGAGAGGAACTTCCAAGGACGTCACCCACAGGACCCACCAGATGCCTGGTCTCCAGTAACTGGTCCAGCGGAGCGCTATCCACAGCCCCCTCCTGCGAGGGAACCCTCCCCATGTTCCGCCTGCGGAGAACAAGGCCACCGGTATATGGACTGTCCACTGATGGATTGTTCATTCAGCAGAACCGTCGCCTCGGCTTTTACTGGGGAAAATTATAAGCCCTGGCTACTTCCAGCCCTGATTGGGGGAAAAACCGTCCAGGCCCTTGTAGATTCGGGCTCTGGGAAAACTCTGGTCCTCCAGGAACTGTTACCGCCCAACGTGTGTTCTTTTGACTCCCCATGGAGCATAGAATGTATACACGGCGATGTAAAACGCTATCCAATGGCCTAAATCCGGCTACAGGTAAAAGGTCAGGAGGCTTACTTCGAAGTAGGAGTTGCTCCTTGGCTCCCTGCCCCCGTTGTGCTCGGTCGGGACTGGCCTTTCTTTGCGGACCTAATGGCCCCAGTCCTTCACGAGGAGCCTCCTTCTAGGGCTCAGGAGAACCCTGGCAAACTGTTCCCCTTCTCGGCAGACCTTTTTCCTAGTAGACACCGGGTTCAAAAGACTCAGAAGCAAAGACGCTCGGACAAACAGGACTGGTTGCAGAAATCTTGGTCTCAAGGTGACCATTCTAGTAGTCAGAGGTCACAAGTGATGGCTGGGGATGGCCAAAGGGAAGGGGATATGGGCCCTGGAGATTTACCAGACCTGTACCTCCCTGACTTTCGCCAGAAGCAAAGGGAAGACCCAGTCCTTGCTAGACAGTATGACAAGGTGGTGAAAATTGATGAACAGATTTTAGATGCACAGGGGGTGATAGTATTCCCCCATTTTGAGCTATCAAAGGTTATCCTATATAGGGTGAATAGGCAGACACAAACAGGGGAGGTCACCAGACAGATATTGGTTCCCAAGGCGTTTGTTAAATCTGTGTTCACTCTAGCCCATACTGTCCCTTGGGGTGGTCACCTGGGCAGGGATAAAACATTGGACCTTATTTCATCCCGATTCTATTGGCCAGGGATACATAGTGATATTTCTAAGCTATGTGCAGCATGTCCGGAGAGCCAGCTAACTAGTCCAAAAGGACAAAAACCAGCCCCTTTGGTTCTTCTACCCTTGGTGTCAGTTCCCTTTTAGAGGATTGGGGTAGACTTGGTAGGACCTCTAGAACCTTCTGCGAAAGGACACAGGTTTATCCTTGTAATAGTTGATTATGCGACAAGATATCCTGAGGCGTTCTCCCTGAGAACAGCAACGGCGAAGCAAGTAGCCAACAAGTTGTTGGAACTGTTCTCACGGGTTGGACTTCCCCAGGTTATGTTGACAGACCAAGGTACAAATTTCATGGCTAAACTGATGCAGGATGTCTTAAAGTTACTAGAGGTCAAGTCTGTTCGGACATCGGTCTACCATCCACAGACTGACGGATTGGTGGAAAGATTTAACCGAACTCCAAAGGGGATGCTGAGGAAATTTGTAGATTCAGAGAAGAGAGCCTGGGATGAACTTCTCCCTTTTCTGCTGTTTGCAGTGCGGGAAGTTCCCCAGGCCTCCACGGGATTCTCTCCATTTGAATTGCTCTATGGCCGCCAACCCCGGGGTATCCTAGACCTCCTAAAGTAGTCCTAGGAGGAACAGCAGTCCCCTTCTAAGAATATAGAAAAAACAGGATATTCAGCGCTCGTGCTGTGTGATGGTGTGGATGATCCCTTTGCAGCATGTACATAAAGCGTCTCCCCAGAAACTCTCAAATCTAGGTGAACCCCCCCTTAGAAAGGGGGGAAGGCACCCTGAAATACAAGATAATAAAAAATGCACAAATGCGCACCAGGTTTAGTGGAAGGTAATTTATTAAAAATACACAAAACTGAGGGGATCCAACCCCACCTCAGAACAGCTGTGCAGCTGGACGGCTAAGTACTACCAAGGAGAACACCTAATGGTGACTAAACCCTAAGACTAAACTTCCTGACGAAGTACTTGGTACGAAACGCATAGAGGTCACGACAGGTCATCCTGCGCGTGTATGCTGGTAAGCTGAGACGGAGCCTGCAGGAGACAGCAGCGGTTTTATCCATCTCCACAGTGCCGAGATCCGGATCCTGTGCAGACACCGCGAGTCTGCTGACTATCTCAGTGTGAGTGTCCGTTTCCCCTTGCCAGTGCCCAACCCTATGGCGGTTTCTATACAAATCTGTTGATAGGTTGTTTTCATGTTTGTTTTTTTCTTTCATGTTTTTTATATAAATTTTACTGTATTTGTATACTGTGCAGCTTAGGGTTTAGTCACCATTAGGTGTTCTCCTTGTAGTACTTAGCCGTCCAGCTGCACAGCTGTTCTGAAGTGGGGTTGGATCCCCATAGTTTTTGTGTATTTTTAATAAATTACCTTCCACTAATCCCTGGTGCGCATTTGTGCATTTTTTATTACCCTTCTAAGAATACCCTGCAATTTGTACTAGACCTTAGGAAGCGCCTAGATGTGGTCGGCCATTTTGCCAGGGAGAATCTTAGATCAGCCCAGGACAGTCAGGAGAGACATTACAATCAGAATGCTCGCATGAGAGTGTTTAACCCAGGAGACCAGGTGATGTTATTGTTACCCAGTTGCGAAAGTAAACTCCTGGCCAAATGGCAGGGCCCATTTGAAGTACTCTGCCGTACGGGTGATGTGGATTACGAGATCGCTCAACCAGGGTCCAGGAAGGGTAAACAAATTTACCATGTGAACTTGCTGAAACCCTGGAAGATGCAGCGGTCTCTATTCATCCACCCGGTGGAGGAGGAAACATACTTGGGTCCTCAGCCTCCACGGGAGAACATCGTGAGTGACGATAAAATCCCAATGGGTAAACAGTTGTCCTCTGAAAAAAAAGGGGACTTGTTAGCAATAATTACACAATTCCAGGATGTTTTTTCTGACTTACCAGGAAAACTAACTTAATTTCCCATGCAATCGAGACAGCACCTGGGGTAAAAGTACATTCCCGTCCTTATAGGTTGCCTAAAAGTCGTAGGGCTCTGGTAGAGAAGGAGGTACAAGAAATGTTACACTTAGGAGTGATTGAGGAATCATGCAGTGAGTGGTGTAGTACACTAATTATGGTCCCTAAACCCGATGGGAAGGTAAGATTTTGTGTGGACTTCCGAAAGGTCAATGCGGTATCCAAGTTTGACGCATATCCGATGCCAAGGGTGGACGAATTAATTGACGCCCTTGGTAACGCGGAATATATATCCACGTTGGACTTGACAAAAGGATATTGGCAAATACCCTTAGAGGAAAAGTCCAAATGCAAAACAGCCTTTGCCACTCCCATGGGTTTATACCAGTTTGTGACCATGCAAGTTGGACTGCATGGAGCCCCAGCCACATTTCAGAGACTCATGGATAAGGTACTAAGGCCCCATAGCACTTATGCCGCAGCCTACCTACTGTTGCGGCAGCTTTTATTCTAACAAATTACTGGTTTTTACCTGGCTTGTTCCTGGAATGCGACACTGTTCACCCGGAGCATGCCGCGTTCCTTTTGCGTTCCCATCCACGGGTCATGCCCGGCTGACGCGCGGTTGATGCGTTTATTGATAATGGTTCAGGATTTAATAGGCTGCAATGCTTCGCGTGTCCGCCAGATGGCAGAAATTCATGAATTGTAATGCAGTATATATATATATACTGTATAACAACAACCCCTATAACCCCTAACATACACATACTGTATATGCACATCAATGATACTATAGGCCGGCGGGGGCGTTGTCGAGCTGTTGTCTTTGAAGCCGAGAAGCCGTTGTGACGATAGCTTCCACAGGCTTATTAATATTACACAAAAATAATTGGGTTTGAACTGAACGAGGCTTAAGATATAATAAATTGTATTTATTCCTTAGAATAAAGGTGAACACAACAGATAATGCAGTAACAAACAAGAAGTACACTTACATTGGGGTTGGGGAATGAGAAGTATGATGTAGCATTTCTCTCAGCAGTCAGGAAATCATTCAGGTGAGATCAGGTTACCATATCAGCAAACGAAAACGAATGAAGACTTTGCATGAAGACCAAAAATGAAGACAAAGGATAGATGGGGAACAGCAGGTTATAAACCTTTTGTCCCTCTATCTGTAACATTAAGAACTTGTGATTGGTTTGCAATTATCTCCAGCCAATCTTTGATGGGGGGACACATTTTAGGACAGGCCCCCCTGCTAGCTGGCACATGTGCAGTAGAACTCTGGGGTCTCCTTTCTGAGGCCCCACATGTGCAAATGGAATGCCAGCCCAGCTACCCCTCCGGATCTTGGACAAGATAACCTGTGTTGGACAGTGATAAGTGGGACACTTAAAAACTGCTATGGTATGCGCCCCCTCCACCCTCACATAGACAGGGTGATAAAATCTTTTGAACAAAGCTTAAGTTCTAGCCATTGGGACCCTATGGCCATCTGTCATCCTGATAGCAAGGAATTTCTTTGAAGCTTTGTCCATACCTTGAGACACAGTATTAACGGACTATTAACCCTTGTGCTCCCGGATGGATTCTAGTGTGTGTGCAGACACTGATGTACAATAACAGAGGGGAAACAGGAAAATACACATTTACAGGTTATAACAGGGGTGAAATCACATTTCTGGACCTCAGTCCAGTTAACCCCTTGTCTCCCGGGTGGGGTCAGGGGTGGCCAAATGGGGTGCAACCCCTTTAATACCGGGCCACCCCCTTTCTCCCTCTACAGCCGTCCCCTGGCGAGATGTGTTTGCAGCAGAGAGAGATCCGCTGCTCTCTCTGCGCAAACATCGGCACATTAAAAATTATTTAAAATACATTTTTATTCATAGTGTAGATGTGCAGGGGGTCTCCGGAGCTGAACCGCATTGGTTTCAGGTCCGGGGACCCCCTGCGTCCCGAGATACTGGCCCCTTTATGGGGTGCCGGTATCCCTCTGCATTTAAAGGTCCCGATCACGTGACCGCGGAATGTAAACAAAGCAGAGGGATACCGGCACCCCATAAAGGGGCCTGTATCTCGGGAAGCAGGGGGTCCCCGGACCTAAAACCAAAGCGGTTCCGCTCCGGAGACCACCTGCACAACTACAGTATGAATAAAACACCCATATCAATAAACACTCATTCCTTACCTTTGCGGCTATGTGCTATGGTAACGAAGCAGCATGAATGTATTTTTAATAATATTGTACAGTGAGCAGGGGGTTCCCTGAGCCACAAATCAAAGCTCAGGGGACCCCCTGCTCCTGCACAATATTATTAAAATACAGAAATGCTGCTTCATTACCATAGCTGATAGCCGCTAAGGCAATGAAGGGGTTAACCTACCGTGCCCACTTTATTGTGGGTAGCTGGGGTGGGTGAAGGGGGTATTTGGCCCTTGGTGTGAGTTTAGGACTTGCGGGGGGGTTGCGGGTGCACTTAACCCCTTCACGACCGTAGCAGTTAACGTTAATACCGCTACGGTCATGAAGGGGTTAACCCCTCCACTACCCCCGCAAGCCCAAACAACCACGTTGGGGCTAATACCCCTTCACCCACCCCCCTGCCCACAATAAAAAAAAATTAACACACAGCAGCCCCACATAAATAATAAATAAATAAATAAATAAAACATGAATATAAATAAATATATATATACAATATATATATATATATATTTATAACAACAAACCCCTATAACCCCTAACATACACATAATGTATATGCACATCAATGATACTATAGGCATGAATGTATTTTAATATATTGTACAGTGAGCAGGGGTTTCCTGAGCAAATCAAAGCTCAGGGGACCCCCTGCTCCTGCACAATATTATTAAATACAGCAGAAATGCTGTTCATTACCATAGCTGATAGCCACTAAGGCAATGAAGGGTTAAGGCAGAATAGCATGTTTATTGGGGACATTTGCCCCCATAAACATTGCAATAAACAACATACAGTACACCCCTGTGTATTTAAAAACATAAACAACAAAAATACATTAAATACAATTTTAACATAACTGTTCCCTTTTGGTTATAACCCCACCCTTTGACTGTAATCTGTGTAAGGCCCCCTCCCCTAATTTGTCTGTTAAATCTCCCTGCCTTCACTGTAATCTGTGTAAGGCCCCCTCCCCCTAAGTTGTGTTAAATCTCCCTGCCTGTGTTCCTGTGAGTGCAGTTTAGTAAATGTGGGGAGGGTGAGGGGATCCCGATGTGTATAATGCAGCGCCTCACTGCCAATGGCCCACCCCGTGAGGCCTAACCATCCTCACCAAAAAGAAACGATGT
>WSYH01007152.1:0-34389 GCA_036426205.1 Ascaphus truei | reverse complement strand
TTTGCAGAGATAGGGTATTGAATACTGCAAACTTTATTGAGAGACACTCCTGATGAATCCCCGTGGTGAAACGCGTTAGAGTAGAGTGTCAGTCTACGCCAGTCAGAGAAAGAGGGGAACTTTGAGAGGATTCCAAGCCCGCCCAATGTCCTGCCTCCACAGCTGCGACGAGCCAGGTTAAGGGACGAGTGATGAGCGAGCGAAAGTACCGGGCCCAGAGTGGACGTGGGGAGAAACGCACAGAGAGTCACAGCTGGACGACGCGCTTCTTCCTCATACTAGAGAGACCCATTCGCTGCCACTGCAAGACGGATGTCTGATATTCCAAAGTCGGCTTGAAGGCAGAGAACACCTGGGGGCGATACATCCCAAAACTGCTTGAGTACACTTGTAATTGTGAGTGCCTTTTTTATTGGTTTTATTACATACATTTTGAACAGTCTGCGCGATGTCAGGTTCTGCTTCTCCAGCTAGGTCCAATATACACATCAATGTGCGAATGGTATTTCAGGATTAACAAAGAAACTTTATGTACACGCCACCCTCTGAGGTAATTTGCAAGTACAAATCTCTTGGGAAATATGATTGAATCATCCACCACTTGAATAAGACATACTGCAGATTTTGCCTGTGTTTGTTTTCCTATATATATCTGCGCTCCCCAAGTATCGGCCACCAGAAAAACTGTTGGATTGAAGATAAAACAATCTACACAAAGGGTTGAAAGCAGCATTATCCGTATATCATGATTTTTCACTTAATCACCGGTTATAGTTTAACCTATCACTGAGTGCCTTATTAAGTCACATGATATTAGATTTGAAGCGCCACTCTTAACCATTGGTTTGCATTGTTAATTTAGCTTACCAACATTACACCTTAGAATCCCTATCGTTACTCAAAGAACTATAAAAGTCAACAAGACAACCATTGCCCCAGCATGCAATGAGTGCCGATGCATTCACTGTTTTACCCACGGTAGGGGAGCAATAAGGCTTCCGTATATTCTGTAGGTAGATAAAAAGTCAATAATATGCAATTCTGAAGAAACAGTCAGAAAATCTTTAGTTCATCTTTTATTGAGTTTAGCGTTAATTGAATGACCAAAAGGTGATCAAGTTATTCCATCCAGCAACAACAGCACCAAAAAAAAACCGACCATTTTAATTAAAAAAGAGTATCTTTGGTTGTTTGGGATAGATGACACATAACTGCTGCGGCACGTTTATCGAGCATTTGCCCGTTCTGTGCCCCAGGCAGTAGCCTGGAGCGCGCCCGAGTGTGACGGGAGCGCGCCGAAAGCAGCGGAAGAGCGCCCTCCGATCGGGCGCTCTCCCTACCGCTGCCGGGTCCGCCGGGTCCCCGGAAACCCCTGACGCTTGTCCCGCGATCGCGGGACCACAGGGCTGCATCGGGGAGCCCTGGACACGGCGTGCAGGGGAGAGCAGGCTCCCGATACGCGTGGAGCCGCTGCGTCTTGACGCGCGGCACGCCGAGGGCGGCAACTAGCAAGACGGGAAATCTCCGGCTTGCGGGATCTGGCCGCACTGACGCTAAAAGTGTGTCGCCAGTGTATATTTTCTGAGCTTTTAACTATGATAAGAAGGGTTGCAGCAGACAGGAAAACATTCAAACTAGTTTAATGATTTAGATTTAGATTAACTGAGTTAAACGATAATTAAGTTCAGTGACATATTACAATATGATGATGGAATATATACTTTTCATAAACCAATGAATAAGACAGGATAAATGACTCTCACATTTGCTTAAAAAGGAAGGTTGCCTTGAAACTGAAAAAAGTATTTTTTTTACGAATATTCCTTTTTTTGTCTGAAGATACAGTGTAACCCCGATCTAACAGCGTTGATATCTTTAACTCTAAATATTATGATACATTATTGGTAAGGAAAATAAGTTAAAAGAAAATATGTATTAAAATATATCTTTTCAGAAAACGCTTCCTGCTATTGACAAAATGTCCCTCTTACCAGGCCACTTTTCAATGATCGGGCAGGAAGAGGGAGCGGGGATACAGAGGAGCAAGAGAAATAAAGTAATATATAGTGCAATATGCGGTGTGTTCCATCTTAAAAGTAACATCAAAAGTGGGTGGCAGGAGTTATTTGAAGTAATATCTCGGATGTTTTATTTCTATATTCTTTAATCTGGATGAATTCTGAACATATGATTAACATTTTGATTTATTTCTTCAAACAGGTCTGTTCATTTGAACTGAATTTCTACCATCAAGAGAAATTAAGATTTAATTTAATATTGGGGTATGTTTCGTGATGTTGATAGGCAAACTCCTCCCGTAATGTTATTAAATGCATGTGATCAGAGTACGTAAAAAAGAATATTAGGCTGTGAAGCCATATGGTTGTTGTTCCCTCATAAGGTGTAACATCAAAAGTGTGTGGCCCAGAGTTTTAATTTTGGAGGTGAAGATTGGAGGGACAGATCGGGGGGGATGATGGGGACTCTGCCACAACAACTTGGCTACTTTGGTGAGAACTTCTTTTAACTTTTCGATATGCTGTAATTCGTTGTACGATTTCTATCCCCAGTACCTGGGAAGTCTCTCCCCCGGAATCTCACTATTGCGCCTCCCTATTGCTTTGTCTGTTTACTGTTTCCTCACTCCTTTGTGAAGTCTCTCTTTCTCCAACTTCCCCACTCCCCACTGCATCATTATTATTACACTTTTCTTCAATTAAGAAATTCTGACCCCTCCAATAAAAAATTCACCCACAACAAATCCTCTATTCACACCTTTAATCTACTCATTCCTGCGCTGGGGATCTCCCATAATCCTGAACCCGACATACACACCTATTTCCCATGCCTCCCTGCCAATCTATCCCCTGTAAATTGTGTTAACCCCCCTCATTTTAATTAATGAATCACCCCCTTAAACTCACCCACAAAGCATCCCAATAGCCGGCACTCATGGTACTGTCCACAATCAGTCACGCCTACCACCCTTGTGGCAAGCACTGCCATATACAGAACTTATTCCCTCACCTGCTTGTCTCGGTAAATCCCAATTAAACCTCTTAGATTGTAAGCACTTCGGGGCAGGGTTTCCTTTCCTATTTTGTCTGTTTTGCTTTGCAATTATTGTATGATTATAATTCCCTGTGAAGCGCTGAGTACACTTGGCGCTATATAAATAAAGACATACAATACAATTTGTTGGTTTAAAAAACGACTGGTGGTGCTTTTGATCTCCAAAACGGTTATACTCACATAAGATGGAGTAAATCAGGCATGTCACACTCTAATATAGATGTCAGGAACAGGTACGGTGTATCACATGTGACCTCCTAGCAGAGATGCTGTGGTGTGTACAGATAGGAGAACACAATAGCGCAGACTGTATTTTACTAAAGTCAAACCCCTCACAAGTGCGCCACTTACAAGATAGGCCAATTTTTTAAACAAGCATTCAAACAAATGTCTCGGGAGCGACGAAGTTTCTCACCACCCCTCTCTCACTATTGAGTCCATGCCGATTAGCACAGGTGTCGGACAGTAATGCTTCCTAAAGCGACCGCTGGAAACAAAGCTCAACGTCCACGGGGCTCTCAGTGCTGCTCTTCTCATATGAGTTTTGGAGACACACTAGCTTGTCAGGATCTAACACCCTACACTGCTGCACCCTCATATAGGCAGAAAGGGTTCCAATGGTCCTGATCTTGGGATATTAATGTGCGTCTGCTCTAAATTATAATGATAGCAACAATTAGAAACACACCCCCGAAACATGTGAGCATAAGGTACGCCACACCCCCTGCATCTGGCAGCAATGAGGACCCCGAATAATATTCATTAGGGTACCAGGATGTATCCCGTAGTATATACAATATAGTTAACTCGCCAATACAGATGTGATTGTAAAACTTGGGTCTATATTTACAGTAAAAAGGCACTGTGTAAATTTTATTAAAGTTAGTTGACTTTTTTTCTATGTAAAGGTTGAGTGGGGTCGCATTGCTTCCTTTCCTTTTATTATTACCAATCACTTTCCCTTTGCTCTACTCTGTGTGACTGTCCTCTGGTTGAGTGTCATTTTGCTTTCAAAACAGGGGGTCACTACTACTGGATCACATGGTAATTATCCTTATTACCACTGAATTATTTGAGGACACGGCTGCCATAGAAGCCAGTCCTGTTTATTTTGTTTTTTTTCCTCTCTTTCAATGAAACTCTGAAGACGTCTCCCCGGTGATGGGAAAGAGTTTAAGTCTTGTTCATTTGAATGGAGCGGGACACATCTCCAGCATGAAAAATGGGTTCAGGAGTAAATAGCTCATGGCTCGCAGAGCAAATAAAAGCATGAATTACTTCGCTAGAAGAGGAGAGTGTGGAGAGCAGAGAAATGCAGACTGAACATGGCAGCATGGAGAAAGAAGGAAAAACCGTGAGGTCATAGTTGATTTAAACATATGCATTTATTCATACATAAACCTCTTTCATGATTTAAAACATGTATATATAAATTACTCAAATACAGAATTAATTTTTGTAATATACAGATAGATATTCCTTTTTTAAATATTCAATTTACTGTACTGTAATAAGAGCCTGAATTATCTCCATAAACGCAACCCAGGCACCAGGATGGTTTTAAAAAAGCATAAAAACACAGATTTGGACAAAAAAAAAAAAACATATGTTAGATAAGGAAAAGAAAACATAGAGAAATTATGTTTTTTCTAAGCTCTATGGCGCAGGAAACATCAAACCTGTTAAGTGGAGTTAATACCGCACCTGTTTGGGCTAAACCCCCAATGTGGGAATTAACACAAACCGTTAATAATGGGTTAATTACGCATCTCAAAAACATTTCTATCATAGGCTTCTGTAATATCTATTATGCAGAAGCCTAGGATCAAAATAACATTAACCTGTTTGATGCCTTATAGATTACCAAGGTATACAACAGGCACCAAAGGTGTTAATTACTTTTAAAACCTGTTAACCAACTAGTGGCAAGTTAAATCAATGCCATGCAATGCTTTAAAAGGCTAAGGTAATCACAGGGTTAAACCCTCCGCCACCTCTACGGGATGTCTTACCCCTCCCTGGGGCAACTAAAACATAATCCCCCACCATAACCCTTGCCCACCCAAAAAACCCTTCCTCTCAATAATGGCCAAAATTCTAATTAGCCAAATGTGGCTAATGTGCTTTTGGCCATAACCAAAAACAATTACATATTTCAAAAAAGCCCTCCCCTAACATTAGAACTACATTTAAAATAAATGTTTAATTAAAACAATCCATTGTCACTGTTGCTACTTGGCCCCCTCTCAAGGGGGTTACATAACCACATTGGCAATCATGGTAAGCTATAGAAATAAATGTATTTAACAATATTATAATCTATACTACCCTGTCCTTAACTACCGACTACCGTTTAGTGGCTATAAAGCATGTAAGCATAAGTTTAATAAACGGCTAAGCTAATGTAGTAATTAATCCCTCTGCCCAACCGCCAACCCGTCCCCTGAAAGGCTGAACCACCCACCCGGGGAAAAAAACCCCACCACCCTACCCAAAATAAGGCTGTGGGGACATCAAATTAGAGCAGGCACATGGTACATGCCCAATCCGATTGGTTGTGGATACATGTAGATCGCATCACTTGGCGGAAAGAACTCTCAAGCAAAAGTGAAGAATAACATCTTACATAAAGCAACCTGAGATGTTGATTTGCATGTTCTCTTAAGGGACCTCAGATAAAAAAAGAGAGGAATCACATGTTCATATGTTCCAATCCAGTTGCTTGATGTAAGATGTGAGGCTCTCTACTTTTGCTTGACTGCACACACAACACACAATCAGACACGCCTAACACCACACACACACCACACACACACACACACCAAACACAACACACACACACACCACACACAACACACACACACACACACACACACACAACAACACCACACCAACACACACAAACACCACCACAATGCAAGCACTCCTCCACCAACTGGCACACACACACACACACACACACACAAAACACTGCACGCCCCCACTTACACCCACAAAAACCCTGCAGACACACACACAGCAAGAAAACAAACTGCTGCTCCCTCTACATCCACAAAACAAAGCCCAGCAGCCCCCCTCTACACCACGCAAGCCCCCTGGTAAAACCACACAACACTGCAGACACAAACCCAAACACTCTCACCACATCCAACACCACAAAACAACACTGAAGGACACCCACTGCAGGACACCTCTGCACCACAAAACACACAACAGGAGGGGTTAACCCCCTGGTTAACTAAGCGGCTAGTAATGCAATACATGGGAATGCTTTACTAGACACTAGTTGCAAGGGTAGTAGGTAGTGTAGTTTAGTTTTATGTTTATATTAATGCCTTTTGTGGTTTAGGCAGACATGGAAACCCATGACATCAACTGACCCGGGGCTATAGTGGGGTTACTACACAAACTGTAATGATTGGGTAATGACTATTTATCCATTATTTCTGGTTGGTTAGCTTTATTGTCTATGTTGATAATGGTCAATATTGCCACATATATACCATAGTTAAGAACAGAGCTAGCACCAGCCTGGAAGAGGGTGATACAAAATGTGCTGTTCTTGGCGCACTAATCTCTGTTGCCGATAAATAACAGAACGTGATGTATTAGCCGTTAATGGCAAACCAAATTGCATTCCGATAAAAGTGCGGTCATTTTGGCGGGCAGTGCAATTGTTCTGATTACACTATAAAATACACCACTTTTGTAGCGGATACTCCGCATTTTATGGTTACCACAGTTTGATTGTACGAAGGCCTGTACAGGCAGACCCCGCATTACGTACGCCAGGCCCTGCACCAACAGCGGGCCACGCTCACTCATTGTCGACGGCCTGTGGCGGCTTCCCCGTCCTCCTCCTTCCTGAGGCCAGCTCTCCCCCGCGAGCCGCTTACCCCTCCTCTCCGCCCGCGAGCCACATGCCCCTTCGCCAACCCTTCCCTCTCTCCCGCCCAGCAGCCGATTCCCCCTCCTCTCCCCGCACGCGAAGCCGGTGAGTGTCCCGCTCGTCCGTCCTGCGACGCCTCTCCCATACCGCCGAGGCGCCGCTCTCCCTTTCCTCCTCAAGCCTGCTCTCAACGGACGCACGAGTGTGCGAGTCCTGCCGTGTCTGCCCCGGTGAGTTGCAGGGGGGGTTTGGGGCAGGGAAGTGTGTAGGAGGGGGGAGGTTAGAGTTAGTAGGGGTGTTTGAGGTGCAGGGGGGGAGGGTGAGGTGAGCAGGGGAGTGATGTGCAGTGAAGGGGGGGATTGAGGTGAGGTGCAGGGGGGGGAGGGTGGGTGCAGGGGAAAAGGTGCTAGTGGAGTGAGGGAGGTACCAGGGGGGGGAGGGAAGGAGGTGAGGTGAGGGTGCAGGGGGTGATTGAGGTTGAGGTGCAGAGGGGGGGGAGGTGCAGGGGAGTGAGTTGAGGTGCGGAGGGGGGGAGTGTATGGGTGATGTTGAATGGGTGAGGTGCAGGGAGGAGAGAGTAATAGTGAGTGAGGTGGAGGGGGAGATATGATGATGATTTTACCCGTCGGCAACGAATTGTTTATCTTGGAGAGTTCGGCCCTTCTCGCCTTTACAAGTTGTGCAGGCCGTGACGTAGTAATGGACCATTTATGATAAGCGAAAATGTATGTTAAGTGAAGCACTCCCTTTTTCCCTATCGAGGGCTCTACTTGTACTGCAAACGTATACCGGGCAATAATCGTAACTATAAATAACGCATTTAATAGACTCTATGTTGTTAGCAATCTGATTTCTCAGCGCCGTCGCGCAACACACAGCTTACCCATACAGAGAGACTCAGGGCAGCGCAATGCAACCTCCGCTACCGCCTCCACGAGCCGTCAGAGTCCCCCCCGCACAGCACATGTGTGTCCTCCTATAATGCTGTCGGTGCACACGCAGCTACAGAGAGCGCTACGCCAGATCCATCTTCTACTTCCACTCTGCTGTGAGGCTCCGCTCCGTGTACCACGCACGGTGTAATCAGAGTGCTACCAGGCTTCCACCTTGGTTATTATCAGCCAGACCTATTCCGAGGAGGCCTGCAGTCCTCCCTGACCAGTCCTCCTAATATGGTTCAGCCCAGCCTTTATCTATCTCTCTGAGCCCCCACTATCGCTCGACATAGTTCTCTGTATGGAAGTGTTTGGTGTTCTCTCGGTATACAGGTTGTTTTGACACGGATCGTACGAACTACCCCCTTTGGCATCTCGGATTCGGCTCCCCTTGACTACGTTTACTCTGGCATCCACGATACGGGTGGATTCAACCTCCTCATCTCTCCGATTGCTGATATGGCAAGGCAATCACTCATCCTACCTATACCCGGGTACTGGCAAAGTATTGTTTTCAGGCGTCGCAAGGGACCTTTGCCTAGCCATAGCTTCATTGTCCACACCACGGGTGTGCTGCTGCTCTGTTGGTCGGGTCTCTGTCGTTTTATTCTTGTTGCTCCTGTCTGTCCTTTGATAGCTTCGTTCCTGTACTGTTTCCTGTTGCCTTTGCTTGAAGTTCAGACTCCTATTGACAGTGCCTCGTGATCCTGATCTGTTTTCTGTACCTGACTGTATATAGAAGTCTGTCACAGTAAAAAGCCTTTGCTGGTAATCTGGAGCTTGTACCTGTTTGTTCCTGTTCTCAGTCCCTTGCCCCCGAGACCTGTTCCTTGCTCCCTGTCCTGTTGCGTCTACTTGGTTGCTGACCTCTGCTTGTACCTGACTTGCTTACCTGCGCCGTGCTCGGACCTTGCTGTTACCTGACTTCGCTACTGCCCTTGAACTCGGACCCTCTGCTTGGACCCCTACGTACGCTCGCTGCGTTCCGGCCACCGATATCCTACCGCCAACAGGAAGTCTTCCCGTGACAGGAAAGAAGGCCACTTCTGCGACCTCGCTGGGGTGGAACATATCTTTTCGCCTGCACCTTTCCTGCCTGCCGCAGCAGACCACATCCGCATGGTTGAAGAGAAAAAAGTATATTTGTTTCTTTTGGGAACACGAGTTGGGAAGGTTTTTTTTGCTGCTAAGTGTCTTGCAAGAATTATTGCATTCATAATGGACAACAAAAACATTTTGCTGAGACTCAGAAAACTGTTAGATGCAGAGACTAGTGTACCTTTCTTTAAGATTTTTTCTTTTGTGCAGTGCTGGTTAAACCTTGCAGTAGTACCTGTTGCCAACTTTTAGACTCTGACCTGTTCATCCCTGGGACAAGGCTTTCTCTGCACCCTGGTTTGGACCACTGCTGTTCACAGGGTTCCCATTCAAAATACAAGAGTGCTTCCATTATTTTGTACTGCAAGTTCCCATAAAGTTTGGTTCTCGGCAACATATGATATCAAGGTTTCAGATAGTTAACGCTGTTTCTCTGTCTGATGATATCCCTACACCTGATATCTAAAGTTTCAGATAACTGCAAGGTCTGTCTGATATTCCTACGTTTGATGTCAAGTTCGAAAGTTTCAGAATCTAACTGCAAGTTTTTCTGTAGTAATTTCCTGCTGTCTATGATATTTATGCCTGATTTCTAAAGTTGCAGGATTTTAAACTGAGCAGGGTTTCTCTGTCTATGGTTTTCCCTCTGCATTTAAATCTTGTGACTGATCTAAAGTCTCAAAAGGTAGCTCTCCTATCTTATGTATCATCTGTGTCTAATATCTGTGTTCATTCTATGCTTATGTTTTAAAAAAACCATTTCCTCTTATGGTTTCTTGGGAAGTGTGGTTTCCCACATGTCGTGAAATGATGGCTACCCACTAAACAGTCTTGAGGCAGGCTTAAATGTGAACACTAGTACCAATGATTCTTCAAACTTCAACAGCAAGGAGAGAAGAAGAAAAAGAAGAGGGAGGACATACTGTTTGGAAGTTGCAAGGAATTAAGAATGAAAATTAACCTCAGAGTCTGCCATTTGATGGAACAGAGATATGCTGCCAGGTGTAAGCAACTCACAGACGTATCCAAGAACTATGTGGAAGACAAAAGAAAGACAAGGATAGTGCCCCTACTCAGACGCGTTCAAGCTGCAACAGAACAAGCGATTGATTGTCTTAGGACGGTTTAGAAGGAGAGCAAGAGACCAAGCTGCACTACAGAGCTGCTATCTCAGCAATTGCAAGTGTGTTCTCCAGGAAAAGAAAAGCACCTAGTTGGAGAGGTGACCTGGATGTCATGTCAGGTGGAGTGGAGAAGTCATATGCTGATGCTGACTGAGAATCGGCGCCTCGGCTTTCTAAACAGTAACTGAATCCTGGAAAATCTATGAAGGAAATATGACAGGCTATACAGAGCTTAAAGTCTCCCAGGAGGAGATTTGCTATACTCATAAAAAGAAGAGGGCAAGTCGTTCGGGAGGAGAGATGCTGCTACTTGAAAACAGAAGATAGTTCTTATGGGAGACGCGCCGAAGAGTAAATAGTGGTTTGACACTACTATAAACCAAATGAAGTTAGAAACTTCTCTGTCCAAGCCGAGTGAAGGAGATAAAGATTCCATGAAATCAGAAGAGGAGAAAGACTATTGATTAGATAAGAAAAGTCAAGGATTGCAATTAGCGCATGGAAAAAAAGCAGAGGGTGACTGGGAAAAAAAGAAAAAATGATCAGTTGGGAATGACGGGTGAATTAGTCGAAGTGAGTGGAGAAGGCCTCCTACGTGATTCTGCCCAGTAACAGACTTTACAGGCTTCAAGTAAAACCGCGCGCACCTGGAAGATCTCAGAAAGAGGTTCACGAGCTTACTACAGAGCTGAACCCAAGGAGAAGAGTTGCCACTTCAAACAGAACTATGTTCATTGAGAGAAATCTTCGAAGGTTTAAAAACTCAGTTTTGAACTTAACCCCAAGGAGTGCAAGAATCCTCTATGTCCAAAGTAGTGAAGGAGATAAGAAATCCTATGAATTAGGAGAGGGAGAAGAAAAGTGGAAAGGAAAAGTTAACGTGTGCAGACAGTTACTGCAGGAAGCAGAAACGAAGAGGTGCTGCGAGAGACAGAGAACGTGTCTCCTGGAGCGGCGCAACACAGCAGAAACATGCTGTGAGGTCAGTGCGAGACATGAGTACACATCTGCAGGACACCAAGGAGAAAATGGGTGAATGCGAGAAAAGCAGCGAGCTTCTGCAAAAAGGAGAAGAAGAAGTTTCTCCAGACAGCCACGAAATAAAGAGCTGCACGAGTTATTTGTTACCCAGGTGTGTCCTAAAGAACCGCATTGGGAAGCATGAAGGCCCACAATGAGCAAACCCGAGCATCACTAGAGGCCAAGAGCTAAAGCTAGCAGCTGAACACACATACTCAGCAAACTCAAGCGCTGCAGGCGCAACGTGACTCGGACCAGCTGTCCATCTACCATCGCCCGTATCCCGACTACGACCCAGCCTGCCCCAACCACTCCACAGCTGCTCATCCCACCCCAAAAAAGGAGGAGGAGAAGGTGGCGTCTTGCAAGTGGCTGGGCGCCTGACACAGCTATGAGGTCAAAATGGCTATGCCTGCAAATTATTGCGACCACACAGCCGTGATAAGGTCCGGTGCTCGCTGGAGCTGTACAATGCACGGGAGGAGAGTACCGGCCAGACTGCAGATCAGAAATGAAAGAAGATTGCAACATATTTAAGCTTTACTCTGAGTCAGCTGGGAGATATGGAGTCGTGACTCAACTCCAAAAAAAGCTGAAACTGACAACTGTTTGAGTGGAAAAAAAGAAGTTGCAGAACGGGACAGCTTCAAGAGCTGAAAACTCGAATAGCTGTTTTTTCATTGGGTGATGCCACGAAATGGAGTCGCAAGGAGGAGACGCATGGAGAGCGAACTCTGTGTCACCAATGGACTTCATGTGGAAAGGCTGCAGCGTCTTGATGACCCACATCCTGATGTCTCTGCCCCTGCTTTGGGTTTGAACGCATCCATTCAGGGTTCCTGCAGCAACCAAATGTACCTGTGAGGTACCCGCTGCCCGTGACAAACCACCAGAGGTGGGTCACCTTGAGTCCACTTTCATCAAGGCTCCGGGAAGAGCCTGAGGATCGTCCGGAGAACGCTCTCGAAGATGTGGGAGTAATTGTCAGGGGTCGCCTAGACTCCTGCCATCGCCATAGCTTCCTTGTCCACTGGGGTGTGTGCTGCCTTCGTTGGCTCTGGGTTCCTCTGTTTCTGTCTTTTGTTTCCTGTCTCTGTCCATTTATAGCTCTGCTTCCTGTTGTTCCTTTGCCTTTGCTTGAAGTCAGACTTCCTTGCACATGCCTCTGATCCTGATCTGTTTTCTGTACCTGAGTACCTGGATTATAGAAGTCTGTTCACCGTAAAAGCCTTTGCTGGTACATTGGTTGTCCCTGTTTGGTTCCTGTTCTCAGTCCCTGCCCACCAGACCTGTCCGTGCTCCCCTGTCCTCGTTCAGTCTCCGCGTTGCTGACATCTGCTGTTCACCTGACTTCGTACCTGCCGCCTGCCCTCAGACCTCTGCTTGTTACCTGACTTGCTACTGCCGCCTGCCTCGGACTTCTGCTTGTTTCCTGACTGCGCTGTTGCCGCCTGCCTCAGACCTCTGATTGTGACCCTACTATGCTCGTGCTGTTCCGGCCACCGAGATCCTACCCGCCACAGGAGTCTCCCGTGACAATTGTCCACGTTACTACATCTGGCCTGGCAACGCTTAATACCCAACTCGGACAATGCTCCCTTTGCAGGCAGGTGTTTATCCTACCTCCCTTCAGCACAGGGGATGGGTCCGGTCTGCGGGCAGCACCGGGAAGTAACTTATGCGAGCCCACCAAGACGCAGACCAGATGAAGTAAGGCAGTTTCTCCCTGATGTATGCTTCAGCGAAACCAGGCCATGGCAGATTAAATGTGGGCACTTATACGTCAGTAGTCACCGTACTCTCGGCCTGAGTACCAGACGCTTCCTCTCCTGCTCGTTAATCCCCAGCCCGAAAGAGCAAGCAGCCAGCTCTGACATAGAAACCGCCCCCCAGGCTTACGCAGGCGAACCGCAAGAATGTAGGGGTTCCTCAATCAGTGTAGGTGCAGTTTGAAAATCGGACCCCCCTATCTCTTCGATTGGACGTACAAAAGGTAGCCTACATTTATAATCTCCTAACGGGGCAGCACCTATTTGGGCTTCCCCGGTCTGGGATCAGACGTTCGACTTTACCCAGGATTACCCGGCCTTTAAGGTGATTCCAGCAAGTGTTCGTTTTCCCGCATGCGGGAGATGGCATTCTGTTTCTCTCCTACAGATTGCCCAGGGCGATGAACGGGGACGCAGTATGCCGGGAGTTTCGGGACCCTCGCAGCCGAGACTAATTGGGGAGGAGGCTCTCATCTCTGTATTCTGGCAAGGCTGGCAGATTCATCAAGGAGAACTCGCCGTCAAACCAGGCAGATCAATTGGAGGTTCTCATAGAACAAGCAGTCGAGTGGATCAGCGTATCCAGGTACGCCGCTCCAAGCGTCAGCACAATCACTTTCATAATTTTCCAACTTCCTTCCTCAGTACTCTGGCAGTACCCTGAGGTTACTAAAGCTGATTACTCTTCATGGCACTGAACACAGAGTACGATGCAATTGGGGGGTACAACGCATCCACACACCTATTCGGCAATTCCGCTAGTGGGGGGATTGGTTTTCTTACGCGGATCACTGAACACTGGTGCAGGAATGCCATGCGATGGGAGAATGGGAAAAACACCAGTAATACGGAGGGGTCTCTCTGGGTGTCATGTCTCCTGTCCCATCCATAAGGGGAGAACATCCCTAAGAAACTCACTCATACCGTGCTCTTACAGGCGATAAGTTTCAGACTCGACACAGCGGTTTATTGACTCTGGAGCAGGAGGAAACTTTGTGGATGCTAGAATACAAAACAGTAAGAAATAATTAATTAATTAAAAAGTCCCAAGGGATAGGAACAGGGCTAAAATACACTATAAACACTCACCGGGCAGGTGTGAGTGCACTCTTTGGGGAAGCTTTTTGGCTCCAGGAAAACGGTTCAGCCTCTCCAATAGAGTATGAAGGTCTCTACTTAAAACAAAAAATAATGGAATGGGAGGTATATAACAGAGTACTAATACTCACACGGCCAAGTGTGAGCACACACTTGGAAAGTTGTCTTTGTTGCTCTCCTGCAGTCTCAAATTGTGGTTCAAGGCAAAAAAGGGTGATAAAATTTCACCCAGAGGGGGTAAGTAAAGGTCTTAAACCAGAGGTAAAAGCCAAGGTCTTTATTAAAAAACAAAAAACAAAAAAAGTACTGCTAACTCAAACAAGAGCAGCGCTATTACAGATGAAAAAGCCAGTCTATGGGGAAAATGCAGGACGTGGTTCTGCAGCAAACCCCTCCGTGTCTGGATGTAGTGCTGACTCCTGTCCCACTCCAGACGGTGGCGCAAAGGTCCAAAACACTGGGGGGTTTTTTGAGCTTACGCGTTCGCCCTTTCTTGGGCTTCCTCAGGCTCTGTAGTTAGAAAGGATTTGGCTCATAGCTCCCTCTATATATTGCTGTGGCCGACCAATCCACTACACCCCCACTCTGATGTTATCTCTTCATCGTTGAAGTAAGGCTGCACCAATGTATCAAGATAAAGGAGCAGTATGCCCCATGTGGTGGTTTGTAATCAAACCTTTCCTATCAGAGCATAACATGTCTATGACTCAGTTCGAAACAAATAAACTCTTATAAAAGATGCATTGTGACCCATTCTATGATGAACTGTTATTAAAACAAGGCAAATCTCGTGTGGTGTTATTTTAGACATAGGGGATAACTGGCAAATGCATGCATTTAAACAATTCTGACGTGTTGGCTAATTGTAATAAATGAAGCATATAAATGTGATGATTAGCGTATAATTGACTCCCTTATTGGTAGATCAATATAGCTTTAATGTCACAGGCCATCACACACAGTGTGATTGACATAAAATTTATAGCACATACCTGAACAGGTATATCTAAACCATAATAGATGTTCTTAAAAAAATGTGTTGATAACAATTTATACACCACAATGTTAAAATACAATTTTAAAATATTATTAAAACTCTCCTAAACTAATCTTACTAAAATATGTTGAATGAGTTGTATTGATCTGAAAGGGAGACAAACATGATATCAAGTTATACCATACTGGTTATAATGATACCTAAGAATAAGGTTTTAATTATCTCCTGAATAGTATAAAAATGTATGGCATAGTCCCTTTTGGTGGATGGGGGAAAAAAAAACGGGGAGGGGGGGAGGGGGATGGGTGGAGGGTGGGATGGAGAAATGGTGAGATGCATTGGTATTCAGATGAAAGCCCCCAGGTCTATATCTATGTTTAGACCATAGGGGCTAAGGTCTTTAGTCTGTATATCCAATAGTCTCACGTTGGCCCGAGTTTTGATGAGCTGGTCTCCGCCCCTCCAATGTGCATCTACTCTTTCTATTCCCTTATAGGAAAGACCTTCTGGGTTCCCTCCGTGGAACAGACTAAAGTGTCTGGAGACGCTGTGAGTCATGACCTGCTTGCGTATATTCCCCACGTGCTCCAACACGCAGACTCTCAAAGGCTTTGAGGTACGGCCCACGTATTGGAGACCACAGTGGCACGCAAGCAGGTAGACCACATATTCTGTCCGACATGTAATCAAATGTTTTATGTTAAAATTCTCTTTAGTGGTGTGCGAGACGAATCCCGTTCTGTCTCCTTTTACTGCCTGTTTGCAAGCTTTGCAGCTGAAACAGCCAAAAAAGCCTACTGGAGGTGGCAGCCAATGTTGAGTCCCTTTCTGAAAGATACCACACAGTTTTTAAACATTTTGAATGGTATCGAATGGCAGGAAGATTTCATATTGGTCACTTGTGACGTTAAAGCACTATATACCTGTATCAAGCACATGGACGGAGAAGGAGCAATAGAGCGAGCAATTTTAAAAGGACAGTTTGATTCCAGGAGCAACGCAAGTTATTCTGGAAAGTATAGGCTTTTGTTGCGCCATAACTCCTTTGGTTTAATGGGGATATCTTTCTCCAGCTATGCGGCACCGCAATGGGGACGAGATTGCACCTAGTTTTGCCAACATCTTCATGGCAGATTGGGAGGGACTCGTCCATGGTCCGACCATCTGTTGGGCAAAGTCTTGTCTCCTGGCATCGAATCCGATGATTTGCTCTCATATGGAAGGGAAATGAGACAGATTGGGGAAAATGTATTAAATATATCAACACCAACCAAGTAATTAGAGTTACATCTGAACACAGCAGAACACATTAATTTTGGATCTGACGATCTTCGTAGAAGGAAAACAGTACATTAAACAAAAACTTACTTTAAACCACTGACGTCAACAATTACTTATTGAATTCCAGTTGCCACCATCCGAAGTGGTCTTAAAAACATTCCCTTATGGACAATTGACGTAGGATCAAAAGAATTGCCACGGATACAGAAAATATATCAGGAACAGGCTCTAACCCTAAAGGAAAGATTCTTAGAAAGAGGGATGAAACTAAAGGAGTGGATACAGCATCCAAAGAACGGACAAATCAGAGAGATCAGTTATTAAAACCCAAAACTATAACTAAGGATACCAGCTTTTCTACATCATTTATACAAAACTACGCATAGATGCCGGTAAAATCACAGAAATTATAAAAAAAAACATTGGCACATAGTCCAGATGGACCCCATCTTAAAAGGAACATGTCCCATCTACCACAAGGGTCATTTTTAGAAGGGCACCCACTATTAAAGCAAAGACTAGCAACCCAGGGTATTTAGGAGGGAAAACACAGAAAATGGACTCAAAACATGGCTGTCACCTCCAGTAGGCTGTTTTGGTGTTTCAGCGCAAAGCTTGCAAACAGGCAGTAAAAGGGACAGAACGGGATTCGTTCCGCACCACCACTAAGAGAATTTTAACATAAAATAAAATTGATTACATGTGGACAGAATATGATGTCTACCTGCTTGCGTGCCACTGTGGTCTCCAATACGTGGGCCGTACCTCAAAGCCTTTGAGAGTCCGCGTGTTGGAGCACGTGGTGAATATACGCAAGCAGGTCATGACTCACAGCATCTCCAGACACTTTAGTCTGTTCCACGGAGGGAACCCAGAAGGTCTTTCCTATAAGGGAATAGAAAGAGTAGATGCACATTGGAGGGGCGGAGACCAGCTCATCAAACTCGGCCAACGTGAGACGTATTGGATATACAGACTAAAGACCTTAGCCCCTATGGGTCTAAACATAGATATAGACCTGGGGGCTTTCATCTGAGTACCAATGCGTCTCACCATTTCTCCATCCCCCCCTCCACCCATCCCCCTCCCCCCCCCCCTCCCCATTTTTTTCCCCCATCCACCAAAGGGACTATGCCTCATACATTTTTATACTTATTCAGGAGATAATTAAAAACCTTATTCTTAGGTATCATTATAACCAAGTATGGTATGAACTGATATCAGTGTATTAGTTTAGGAGAGTTTTATTAATATTTTATAAATTGTATTTTAACATTGTGTGTATAAAATTGTTATCAACACATGTTTTTAAGAACATCTATTATGGTTTAGATATACTTGTTCAGGTATGTGCTATAAATTTTATGTCAATCACACTGTGTGTGATTGGCCTGTATATTTAAAGAATATATTGATCTACCAATAAGGGAGTCAATTATACAGCTAATCATCACATTATATGCTTCATTTATATCAATGAGCCAACACGTCAGAATTGTTTAAATGCATGCATTTGCCAGTTATCCCCCTATGTCTAAATAACACCACACGAGATTTGCCTTGTTTTAATAACAGTTCATCATAGAATGAGGTCACAATGCATCATTTATAAGAGGTTTATTTGTTCAGAACTGAGTCATAGAACATGTTATGCTCTGATAGGAAAGGTTTGATTACAAACCACCACATGGGGCATACTGCTCCTTTAATCTTGAATACATTAGGTGCAGCCTTACTTCAACGATGGAAGAGATAACATCAGAGTGGGGGTGTAGTGGATTGGTCGGCCACAGCATATATAGAGGGAGCTATGAGCCAAATCCTTTCTAACTACAGAGCCTGAGGAAGCCCAAGAAAGGGCGAAACGCGTAGCTCAAAACCCCCCAGTGTTTTGGACCTTTGCAGCCACCGTCTGGAGTGGGACAAGGGAAGTACAGCACTACATCCGGACACGGAGGGAGTTTGCTGCAGAACCACGAGTCCTGCATTATAATCCCCATAGACTGGCTTTTTTTATCTGTAATAGCGCTGCTCACTTGTTGAGTTAGCAGCACTTTTTTGTTTTTTGTTTTAATAAAGACCTTGGCTTTTACCTCTGGTTTAAGACCTTTACTTACCCTTCTGGGGTGAAATTTTATCACCCTTTTTTGCCTTGGACCACAATTTGGAGACTGCAGGAGGAGCAACAAAGACACCTTTTCAAGTGTGTGCTCACACTTGGCCGTGTGAGTATTAGTACTCTGTTATATACCTCCCATTCCATTATTTTTTGTTTTAAGTAGAGACCTTCATACTCTATTGGAGAGGCTGAACCGTTTCCTGGAGCCAAAGAAGCCTCCCCAAAGAGTGCACTCACACCTGTCCGTGTGAGTGTTTATAGTGTTTTTTAGCCCTGTTCCTATCCCTTGGGACATTTCTTAATTAATTAATAACTTTCTTGCTGTTTATGTATTCTGCTCATCTGTTCATTCGTTTATCCCGAGGGTGATACTACATCAAAGAAGAAGGAGAAGAAGTTCGCAGACGGAGAGTGAAGAAAGATTCCACAAGACAGAAAGGAGAAGACCCAAAGATACCTTGATGCGACAGCATTTGCACAAGGCCGTGTGAGTGTTAAGAGTTAAATACACACTTTAAAAACACCACTGTCATTGCTTCAGGGCTTAACACACCTGAACCATATTCTGTTTCATTTTACCCCTCCACCTGTGCTCCCCCATCTCTCTCTCTTGTTACTTTGTACAGTGTACACTATATTATTTTCTCTTTTTTTGGTGTGATCCTGCTCCTTCTGGCATTTGAAGGAGTAACGTTTGAGATAGAGGACTTCTGGAAACAAGTTGTCAACAGAGGTTTTGAGCAATTTTTCAAACCTTTAATCTATCACCCACATGTATTTATTTATTTATTTTTCTCTATCCACTTTCTATTGTATGATTGGTGTGGGAGCGCCGTCCATCTTTTTGGGTGTGTGATATGGAGTAGTTGACATAATCGCAGATCAAGAATCACGTTAAGAAAATGGAAATGGATACAAAATATGCAATGTGATGTTATAGACAGAACGGTACATTGGTATATACAGCCGCGGCCGCTTTTATTTTAACACTTCTCGGATATTTTCCGTTGACTTTTTCCGAATGCCACGCGCTTTACCGCGTTCATGCGACATTCATGCCGTTTTTATGTCGCAATCATGCCGGCGTCACCCGCGCTTGATCTGTTTAATGAGAATGGTTCGGATTTAACTGGTTGCAATTCTTTGCCTATCCGCCAGGTGGCAGATATTCATGAATTGTAATGAATTCTAACGTACAGTACTGTACATGCGCTTCAGTAATGTGTCGACTTGCAGGTGTTTAAAAAATACCACAGTGGTCCTTTGTGAATTGACCTTGGTACTGAAGAAGTTACAACACTATCTATTTAGGCGTTTCATATTAAAAACTGAATGCAAAGTGTCTGTTGTTCTATTCCATTGTCCAGAGAGGTCCAGAGATGAGTACACCACTGCAGTCCGTGTTCAAAAAACCCCACATAACGTACGCTTATTTAATATGGTCAGCAATTAGTTCAGCAGATGATAAGATGGCCACAGTTGGTCAAATTTATCAATATTTTATCGAAAATTATGATTTTTACAAATTTTCACCAGATGCTCATGTGTGGAAGCGTGCAATAAGGAAAACGTTATGTATCGATTCGCATTTTTTTCGTATTGCTCATGCACCCAGAGTTACAGGAGGAGGGTATTGGTGTGTTGCCCCTGATTTTTCCAGTATCTTTGATCATGGAGACATCAAAAGGCGAAAGGTCATGGTAAAACCAACTAAGAATCGTCAGTCCCAGGCAAGCAATGCGCCAGCACCAGCGCCAGCACCGGCTTCCAATAACGGTCCGACCGTCAGTGAAAACCTGCTGACCGGCAACCCTTGCTATCTGTCCCCGCCTGGATACCTGCAGCCTGAGCAGGATTTCACGTACAGATACCAGCAAGCTTGCATGTACCAAAATGATTTCCAGCTTCATCAGCTGTCAACTTCAGGTGTAGCAGGCCCGCTGTCACCTGTCAACTACGTGTATAATCAAGACTACGGGACTGGCAGTGGCTTGGCGCCAACCGAATGGCAACGTCTATGGGGGGTACAGCTGCCGTATTTAATTCTTTTTTTACCATATCAATATCAATGCACAGTAAAGCGATTCTCCTGTAATCAATCGCTTTACTTATGGTTATTTAGTTCTTTTAGTCACAATTCGCCAAAATGTAGTCCAGCAATATCATTGGCTGAGCAGCTTCTACAGTAGATACTGAACAATTGGTGGACAGGTAGGCGCATGCGCATTGGAAGCTTGTTGAAACGCATATGCGTCTCATCACATCTAGGCGCATGCGTGTATGTGAACAAGAGACGCCCCCCAAGAAAATTATTGTTGGGACTGACCGAGGGGACTGCGGGAACTTCTTTAGGGGACAGACTTATTTGAACCAACCATTACAGTAATACTTCTATTTTTCTTCCTCAGAAAAGAAACGTTGTCATCACGCTGAGAACGGCAAATGGAGGGATTTCGATGGATATCGCTTTTGTAACGGTGCTTGCACACTGCTGAATCTGAATCAGTGCTATTTTTATTGATTTTCATAAAGTATACAATATTTTTTACATACTGTACTGTATAATAAACACCGAAAATAAAAAGTATGCATTTATTCGGTACATGTATTACAGTATGTGTGTTCTAATAATAAAACTAATACTAATAATGTGTTTTAATACTGTTTTGATGTAATGCACATGCCTACAGTATAAAGTAGTACTGTATAGTATGCCTCATTGAAACGCAAAATTCTTGTGTTTACTACAGTAACTACTGTACAGTAATCCTGCACACACTTTGACAGTACCAGTTAAACACTCCCCCCCCTCCACCCCCAAGGAGACACAATGAAACAATTACAATTAAAACAATCAGCATTTTGTTTATTGGTGGAGTAAGTACAAAAACATTTATGGTGTACTGTAAGTAAAAACATTTAAGAATACAATTTAAGACAAGCAGCATTTTTTTTATGGAAGTACAGTTACAGTACGTAAAAACATTGACAGTATGAATACAATACAATCACGTAGCGAATTCGATCCCCAGCAGATCGCCCTTCAAGGGACAATGCCTTGTATGCCGCAAAATGCCATTTATGGAGTCTCTCACAATTTTCATTAAATGATCGCTAATTGTAAAATAGCGCCGCAATTCCTCCACAATAGTCTTTCTTAAATTTTCAGAAAGAGCCTTTTTGGAGCGATTCCCTTCGTAGTTCACATTGTGGGCCCACCCACAGTACACTACGTAGGGCACGTGGTGCTTGAAAATGTACATTGCATGTTTCTGGGCTACACCACCACTTGCAAACATATACTTCTCCCTGACTGGCAGGGACAGGTCGCGCAAGATGATGTCGGGCACTGTCTCAATGCAAGCGTATGCGGGTGTGCTTCTGGGAGCGGGTGTGCTTGTGGTGGAGGGCGTGGGTAGGTTGTCTGGGAGGATGCTTTCCTCCTGTCTTGGTCGCCTTGTCTGTGTTGTCTCCTGGCGTGGTCTTGACGGGGTTGTCATGTTATCCTCGTCAACGGCATACATGAACACATATTATTCTGATGGAGGGGGTTCGCTTGGTGATGGAAGGTTAAAGGTCCCATTCATCCCATCCATGCCACCCTCCTGCTCCTGCGTCAGAGATACAGGGGCATGAACTCCAAGCAAATTATGTATCCCCGCTATGTCAGTCTCTATCTTCTCCATACGTTGATCCATCTTCTCCATCCGTTGATCCATCTTCTACATCCGTTGATCCATCTTCTCCATCCATTGATCCATATTTAGCATGGTCTCTAAAAGAAGATCTATCTTTACCAGCATAGAGTTCCCATGGATATCGACACTTAACCCATTCAGCATGCGGTCTAACGAGCTGGATTTTGTGCATGGGGTGCTGTGGATATATGGGTGGATGGGTGCTGAAGAGGATGAGATGGGGGTTCCCTGGAGAGAAGTGGCAGCATCGGCGAAGAGTGATGGAGGAGGTGACCTGTGGATTTCCGGGAGAGAAGCGACAGAGTCGTCGAAGAGTGATGGAGAAGGTGACCTGTGGATTTCCGGGAGAGAAGCGGCAGCGTCGTCGAAGAGTGATGGAGCAGGTGACCTGTGGATTTCCGGGAGAGAAGCGGCAGCGTCGTCGAGGAGTGATGGAGGAGGTGACCTGTGAGTTTCCGGGAGAGCAGCGGCAGCGTTGTCGAGGAGTGATGGAGGAGGTGACCTGTGGGTTCGATTGGTTGGCTTCCATTTGTTTTGCTGTGTGTCTATATTAGCGAATCTCTTCTTGACATAATAAGGCTTCTTAAAAGCCTTAGCCTTTGGAGTCGTCAGAAGGTTTTCTTTATTAGCCTTAGCATTTCGCTTTGGCCTTGGCTTGGAAACGGCTTCCGCCTTTCGCTTTATTGGCACGACAGGCACGGAAGAAGAGAGTGGGTTCCTGCATTGATAGAATCGGGGTTTATCCATGGAAGCAGATGGCACAATGCAGTATCTGGACAAGGGCAAGCTCAGATACAGATCATCGAGTGGGAGGCTATGCAATGTGTGACACCTTTTATGCATGGCGTCGAGGTGCAGGTGTTAAAAGTGGGCTCATTAAAGTATAAATACACCATCCATTTTGTGGATTTACTGCACATTGAATACAAATCGACTAAACATTGAATATACATTCTTGTGCTTGTATTTCTTTCTACACGCAGCGATGCCTGTTAAAAAGATTTCAAAGGATCTCAGCATGAGAATAAAGGAGATGTACAGGAGAGGACAACGAATTGCAGATATTCAACGCTAGTTAAGCACAATACTTCTGGCCTCATTGTACCAGCAGCCACCGTGAGCTATCATGCACACGGAAAGACCAAAAAAGTCAAGAGGACAGCAGCGGTAACTACCGCATAAGTACTGTAAAGTATTTTTAATACTGTATGTTTTCTGTACCGTGCAGTTCTGCAATAGCGCTTTTATTAGTTAGATGGCTTATTGTTTTTAACAGAAACATTTTCCTAGCAATTATTAGATAAACTGTACTGTACAATTAGTTTTTGTGTTGCACCTCCTTCCTCAATTATCATAATTGCATTCCTACATTCTTATAATCAATTCCATTTATGAAATGGGAAGAAAGGAAACACCCTTTAACAAGCACTCATTGTAATGATTGATATGATGAATTAAGATTAATAAGTAATACTTTATTAGAATAGTTAATTTTAATTTAGGACAATCAATTCTATTTGAAAGTGAGTTGCACCTCTTTCCTTAATTATCACTCACTTCATTATTACTCATTATGACTCACGCACTCACAACCACCTCATTACAGTACACAGTTTACTCACATTCTGACACACACACACACACACACACCACACACACACACACACACACACACACACACACACAACACACACACCCACACACACACCACACACACACACACACACACACACACAACACACACACACACCACACACACAACACACACACACACACTTTAAGTACCATTAATATTATATCTGCTATATATATATATGTTATATTTATTTATATCTGTTATCTGTTATACTGTTATATATATATATATATATATATATATATATATTGTTATCGCAGTATATTTATATAACTCTATTCTATATCTATTATTATTGTTATCGCTGTATATTTATATAACTATTATATTACAGTATTATATATATTTAGCCATACTGTACTCCTGAGCATAAATTATGTATTATACTTGTGGGCTACTGTAACGTATTGTTGTTTCCTGTAGGGAGACAACTCTTCTGGTTGACCAAATAAGTGAAGAGAATGATGAGAAGAGTGCCTTAAGGGTCATAGACACTCTGCATAAAAATCACAATCTAACCGTATCAGAGACCAGCATCAAGAAGATGAGACGCATAATTGGATGGAAATATGGACATGTGAGGTTAGTACTGGACAGTACAGGAGGTAAAAGTGTGATTTAATAAACTGTACCTATAAAATGATTCCTTGTCATTACAGAGCGTACCCTATGATAAGGGACGTCAACAAGATCAAGAGAGTGGTCCAGGCACAGGCATGGATTGACAGTGGCGAAACTTTTCAGGATTGCATCTATACTGACGAGTCTACTGTATCGCTGGAGAGATTTGCAACCTTTATATTCCTCAAAAAAGGACGCATATTTATGAAGCCGCGTCCAAAACACCCAGTGAAGATGCATGTGTGGGGTGCCATCTCTAGGCGTGGAGCAGGGTGCATCGTCATCTTTGACGGTAAAATATGGCCCAAACTCACATGCTGTTGCCTTATGCACTGTACTGTACTAGTGTGCATTATTTTGAGCACTTTTAGGGGTGGACTACACTACTTACTGTAGTTGCCAAGAAGGGCTTATCAGATTAACATATTAAATTCGGTAAGGTGTGGATACACATTTCGATTAATTACATTCATCTAAACAGTACAGTACATGTACGTTGTAAACCTCACAAGTCTATACAAGTTTCTGTAGTTGCCAAGAAGGGATAATCAGATTAACATATTAAATTCGAGAAGGTATTATCACACGTGCGCATGCGTTACCCTAAACAAAGCCTCAAAGGGTTGGAGGGGGGTGGGTGGATGAGTCATATGAATGGTCTCTGCATTAATAATCAGCAAGGTCCCAAAGAGAATTACACGCAGGCGCAGAGATGTGACACCAGGCTCGGGACGATTAAAAACACAAAGCCAACCATTTGAAAATGAATGGTCTGTGTCGATAAGAAGTTGAAATCAAATCCTTGAGCCTTTTGTGTTTGTGTGCGGGGGGGGAGGGGGGTAAAGCTGCATGAAGGATTACCTGTACTGTCGTTCAAATAAATATTTTCAACAGGTCATCGTAATGTTTTGATCCCTACACCCACACCCCCAAATAAATAAAAATCACATAAATAAAGCATGTGCATGACTAGTGTCGCATTAAAAAGCTACAGTGCCGATTGAATATCAGAATATCAAGAATTTTTATGCAGGCACTTGTCTGGAAACGAAACAAAAAAAAACACAAAAAAAAAAAATCAGACTTCAACTTCTAAATGAATGTGAAGTTATACATGCATGCGCATTAATAATCAACAAGGTCCCAAAGAGAATTACACGCAGGCGCAGAGATGTGACACCAGGCTCGGGACAATTAAAACACAAAGCCAACCATTTGAAAATGAATGGTCTGTGTCAATAAGAAGTTGAAATCAAATCATTGAGCCTTGTGTGTGTGTGAGGGGGGGGGGTAAAGCTGCATGAAGGATTACCTGTACTGTCATTCAAAGAAGTATTTTCAACAGGTCATTGTAATGTTTTGATCCCCACACCTACACCCCCAAATAAATAAAAATCACATAAAGCATGTGCATGACTAGTGTCGCATTAAAAAGCTACAGTGCCGATTGAATCAGAATATGCAGACTTTTTATGCAGGCACTTGTCTGGGAACGAAACAAAAAAAACACACAAAAAAAAAGACTTGAACTTCTAAATGAGTGTGAAGTTATACATGCATGCGCAGAAATGTGACACCAGGCTCTGTACGTTATACATGCAGGAATGTGATGACAGGTTTGGGAAGACTGAAGCCAGAAAGCCATAAATTCCAAGGAATGGTGTGGGAGATGTGTACTGTAGATAAGAAGTAGATAAGAAGTTGATTTAGTACTTTAGCCTTGTGTGTGCGCCGGGGCGAGAGGGAGAGCGCTGTATGCGCCGAAAATGTGATACTATAACATGCCTATGCATTTCATTTTACAATTACAGTACTGCGCGCGAACACAGACTTGCAGAGAATGTACAGCTGTACTGTACTGTAGGTTGAATTGCTATTAGACTTTTAAGACAACAGCTCGCGAACGCCCACCTGTGTTTTTAGACGGTATTGCAGTATAGCAGACAGAGCTAAAAATCCGAGCGCTAACATACCGAAAACCGCTACGAAAAAAAGAAAACAGACCGCATCTGGCCGCATCTTGTCAGAGCGATGCGGCTACGGCCGCATTAGGATAAAGGGGGATGCAGCTGTAATACATATTCCCAAACTTGCGAAAATAAATTAATAATTGGTATTTGATGGGTAGGTTAAAGATAAGAGGCTCAGACCCAGAGATTCTGAATTAAGTGTCAGTACAGTTAATTAAACTTGTTGAAGAATGTTACACATAGGATATTTATGATGCTTTCCTTACCATCCCTAATTTTCCATCCTCGAAAGATGGCAAATAAAGGTGTTAGTGCCTCTGAGATAGAAAGCAACTGTTTCACAGCATGCCTATGAGTCATACGAGCATGCCAATCCTGAACTATCAACTCGGTCAGAAATATTTTACCACTGATGAATTCCAACTGGACTAACAGGGATTAAGTTACAAAAAACAAACCACTGTAAATATGATCTCCTGCAATATATTAAGTGTACAGAGAAATAAATGTTAAATAAAACTGTCAAAAAGAACTAGCATTTAGAGATTTATGGTGAAGTTTTGTGTTGAATCTTTTTCTTCTTGCAAATCCACATTTTTCACATAGCCTTCTATAAAAACAAAAAAGCAGATGATAATGTATATATTAACAACTCCCTCATCTATTATTGGTTGCATGACTGCAACTTGTATTTCTCTCCTCAATCAACATTTTAAAACTGGTTGTTAACAAGTGGGTTAATTCTACTATAATTTGCATAATGAATTGTCCCAGCCTTCTCATTAGTCTGATTTGTTTGTATCCCTCGTCATACTTGTGTAGTGTTGTATGGTAAGAGCTTAAATACAATTGCTCAGTAAACTCAGACTGAGATGCAGTAATTCTCAGTCTATCCAGGAGTAGACAACTTAGAGGCTAAAGAATAATGTGTACATCCCAGAATCAACGGGTGAATGACATATGACTACATTGGCAAGGACCCAGCTCTTGCAGTTATACCTCAGAGGAAAAGTTGCAGTACAGACAGAAAAATATGAGGTGGCCTAGAGTAGTAACCCAAGAAATTATTCATATGATTAAAAATAAAGTTTATATTCAGTTATGGTAACCACATAAAAGTAAGCAAATACAAAACATAATCCGGTGCACAGATATGTCATGTAGTATTCATGAAATCAGTACTCAAATATATGGGATACACCACAATGCTGCCCCAAAAAATCTGACAATGACTACTGGGTTTATATAGAAACAAAGCTAGTGTTATGTATAAAAGAACATATAGCCAAAGAGCTCATGATCAGTAGTGGCTACAATTTTTACTTATACTGTTGATTAACACACCTCAGTGATACCAAAATAAATGCCAATGTAATGATTATAATCTCTGTGCAGAGATTCTGTGTGACTGACTACATTAGATTGGATTTCTGGACAGCTGAACAGACTGATGAGCAGAGCTGAAGGCAATTACATAAATTGATCTGACTGTGCAGATATTCATTTCATCCAAAATGCCAGATCGTGAATACATTGCACTCCATTACTTTTCTTCCATAGACTAAATGATTTGCAATTCTTGATAACTTCTAATTTGACTTTATTATTATAAAGTTTTATAAAAAAATATATTTTGGAGAGGGTGCATGCGTGGCGTCAGACAAGATGGGCACTTAAAGGATGGGGCCACACTGATGAGCTGGCTTTCTTAACATGTTTACTGCTTATGTACTGTAAAGGCAAATTACCTCCTGAAAGTGGTCTATTTATAGTCATTAGTGATAGCTCCTAAACCAACAAAAAACACTAGCAAAAAATCTCTTTTCTTTAGAAGATGGGAACATGCGCACAACACATGTAGATGTGTTGGTTGCATTGCAGTGCAGTCCTACGGCCAACCATGAACGAAATCGACCAAAAAGGAAATTGAGGCATTTTTTGGCAATAAAAAAAATAAAAATTGTTGTAGAATTATAAAGGATCCTGAGAGATATATGACTGAAAATCTCCACTCTCGTAAAAAAGGTAGACATGTGGTCATCTTTCAGAATATTACAGACCAAGATGTCGTCTTCTACAATCACCCATTTACGACTTTCCAGAAAGGTTAAAGAATTGGGTGGAAACTGCTTGACGGAATAATTTACGTATTTTAAACATACTTCAATTGATTAAAAACTGTGGTGATTACTTCTTAAAATTGTTTTATTCCATAACAGATCTACCAACTGACCAGTTTTTGATTGATCACTCGTACAGAGCACTTAGGTCAATATAACCTAAAAGTGAAAATCCTCAGGATGTGAGCATCTGTTTTCACTATTAAAGAACTTATGGAGCTATCTTATCTTTAGATGGATCAAAAAGAAAAGGAGTAAACAAAGACAGGTAAAAGTTGATCGACTTAAAGACTCATATACATCCAAGTAAATACGATTTGTGTGTGTGTGTGGTGTGTGTTAGTATGATATCTATATATATATATAATATATATAACAAAACACATATCACACAGCCCAATAGATAAGTTAAGAAAGGGTTATATAAACTAACCTAGATATTAGAGATGCAGTGGATTATGTGCTAAGTATAATCAAAAGCAATTGCAAGACGAAACCAACACACAAACCAACAACATACAGGGGCCTATGCAGGAAACGGCAAGAATGGCCATTCGCCAGACATACAGTAGAACTCGCCATGTTTTTGGCGGATTCCCCTCGCAGTATGCAGGATATGCAGCATGCGCATATCTGTGAGAGGAATCCGGCGGAGAGATGGCGAGCCTTGGCGAGAAGGGCTCCGCTGGCGAGATCTGTCAGCAGAGAGCGAGATCCGCCTCCCTCTGCACAAATCTCGCAGGCAAATAAAAAATGTTTACATTAAAATTGAATTAATATTGTAGATGTGCAGGGCGTCTGCAGAGATAAACCGCGTTGGTATTATGTCCGGGGACCCCCTGCTTCACGAGATACAGGCCCCGTTATGAGGTGCCGGTATCTGCTATGTATGGAGATAGCCCGATCACGTGACGCGGGACATTTCCATTCATATGAGATACCGGCACCCCATAACCGGGCCTGTATCTCGGAAAGCAGGGGGTCCCCGGACATAAAACCAACACGGTTCATCTCCGGAGACCCCCTGCACATGTACACTATTAATACAAATACATTAATGCTGCTTCATTACCTTAGCGGCTATCCGTTAAGGCAATGAAGGGGTTAAGTCACAGTAGCATGTTTATTGGGGACAATTGCCCCCAAAAAACATTGCAATACACAACACATCCACCCCCTGTGCCCCCAACAACCCCTATACCCCCCTTATATATATAACACCTAGGTATTTTTTTAGGCACAGGAATGGTACTATAGGCCAGAGGTGGGCCTCCGGTTTCCCGCAGGTGTCTGGGGGTCACCACTTACCTTCAGTACCAATTGTGTGCCCAAAAAAAATCAATTACAAATACATAAATTATTTTAAATAAATACATCCCCCCCCCCAACCGCCCTCTAACATATACTGACGGGTGTCTGTAGGCCCCACAGTGGCCCAGCAAAGGGTTTCATACAGAGTCTGGAGGCCTACGGGTGGTCCCCGCCAGGCGCCGTGGGCCTCCAGGTGGTCCCCGCAGGTCATCGTGGGCCCCAAATGGGGTCTCAACGGGTAGGCCCGTGGGTGTCTGGGGGTCCCCGAGTCAGCCCCACAGGTGTCTGAGGGTCCTCGGGTGGTTCCCACAGGGGTCTGGGGGCTCTCGGGTGGATTATTTCCCACGATCTCATTGGCTCTAGTCCCATGTGACGGTGCCATTTTGGTTTTGTTGACGTCATGTTAAAGGGAAATGAAGCACAGCCATTCTGATTGGCTGGCGTCATTTCCTTTAAATGACGTCATCATCTATTTTTATTTTTTGCCAAAATCACATGCTTTTCACAGCCCAATCAGGACCATGAGAACCATTTGATGCAAAACGTGACGTAATAGGCCTATAAAAGCCTATGTCGTCTCATTTTCCAGCTAGACGCCGTGGGGAGAGGACTCCCCTCCGAAGAAGATGGACAGTGTGTGGCGGAAGAAGAACCCAGAAGACCCCGCAGACGGTAAAGAAGACCCCGAAAAGAAGACCACTGACCGTATGGATTACAAAAACAAGAAAGAAGACACCACATTGGATTGAAATGTTTTTTTATTTTATGGGTTCCTGGTTCCTGTGTTTGGATTTGTTAGAGAGATAGTGGTTCCCCCGGTCATCTAATTGGTCATCTAATGGTAAGTAAACCAAAGAAATGTATTTTATTTAAGTTTCAAATGATTTTTTTCCCCCTAACATGTCAGAATTATTTTTTTAATGTCCATTTAATGCCCCTGTATGTATCTCTATCCCTATGGAGCTATATACATACAGGTTTATTAAAGGGTTGTTTTGCAAATGTTTAATTGCCTTTTTTCATGTCTTGTAAAAGTATTTTCCCTTTTTGGTTACAAATGTGTGTGTGAAATGTAATTTTGATTTAGTTTTATGTCATTTCAGATGATGATTTCATGGATTTATTTCTTCTCCCTGCCTTAATTTTTTATAGTGGCTTATTTGTTGAAGTTAGATTGTGTCTGATCGTGTTAGTTAGAAATAGAATCTTTTTGGAATGGTTTTGTTTTAGCATTACAATAGTGAGTAGGGTTATGGGTTTGGATTTAGTTGTAATGTATTTCGGATGGCATCAATTGCGTGTTGGTAATTTATTATTGTGTACTTGCTTTGTTCATATTGAATGTTTGCTTTGAATAGTGTATTTGTTTTAGACCATTGATTGCTATTGTGAATATGATGGAAATATTATTTGCATCATGTACACATTGCTAAATTGTATGTTTTATTGCCATTTGTTATATATTGCTTTGGATAGGTGCTTGCTGAGTTCTCTTATGATATATTTATTGTTTGTCTGTCCACGATTGTAGTGTACATATTACAGTGCAGCTGTGGACTACAATACGTGGGCAGAACAAAGCGAAATTTGAAGCTGCGCATCATGGAGCACCTACGCAACATCACTAACATTCTCAAATTAGAAGCCACCTCCAAACCTCTCACTCATCTTTTGGCCCACTTCAAAGATGTGCATAACTGTAGTACAGTGGGTGTACAATATATGGGAATTGAGATGATTATGGGCGATGCGAGGGCAGGAGATAGAGACCTACAACTTGCCAAACGTGAGCAATTTTGGATCTTTACCCTCCAGTCAAAGCACCCGGGAGGTCTCAATGACTATATTGAACTCACACCTTTTTTGAGATAAATGGAGAGTAGGGTTTGCAACATGACCATTTAGGATTTAACTGCATTTATTGTTCTTGGTTCTTATTCTTTTTTCCTCCCTCCTCTTCTTCCCCCCCCCCCTTCGGTCACTTTTTCTTCATTTCTTTTCTTCTCTTTTTCCCCCACCTCTCTCCCCCCTCTCTTTTTCCCCCCCTTTTCCCTTCCCTTCCATTCCCCCCTCCCCTTTCCCTCCCCCCTCCCCTCCTTCCTTACTTCTTCCCTCCTTTTCCCCTTCTCCTCCCTCTTTTCCCACACTTTATTTTCCTTTTCAATTCAATGTATTTTTATGTAATTTATTGTATGTATTATTGTGATTCAATATGTGGTCTTGCGATATTATTGTATTATTGCCTGACTATCTATGTTTTTATTATTTACACGGGTGGCCTTTAACAGCAATTTTATTTAAATATTTAATTCCAAATAACATCACCAATTAAACACTTATTTCATATATACATATATATTTACATATTGGCATATACAAATGCTATAATTACACTATGCATCACCATATGTATTCATTACACCTTCCCAATTTAGCTGTTACCTTGCACTTACAGTGCATGCTACGCATATTGGCTAACTAATTATCCAATTGGGATTTCAGTGTGACTGTATAAAAGGCCCCCATGTAGGTGTCCAAAATACTGCCTGATGAAGCACAGTATCGTGTGAAACGCGTTGCGGAGCTCACACAGTGCTATCGGTATTCAGCCAATTGGTGGAATAAGCCCCAGCACTTTTACAAACAGCCAGAGACTCTATCAGTTCGCCGGAGTGAGTTTCATGCTGGAGAACCGGTGATTGTGGTGGGCTACTATACACGGGTCCTGCAAGAAGCCGCAACCCGGAATTAACAACAACGTGGTGCCGAGCCAGCCAGCCCCAGCATGGGACTGATCAGTAAACCTCAGCACCATCCCCCTGCGCATAGGGACTGTTGCCCCTGCACTGCTCTACTGGACTTGTTATTTATTACTTTGTTTTATTAAATCTTGACCCTTGGTGCGCTTTTGTGTTTCATTTTTCATTCTCTTATGATATGTGTTTTAATTTTCATTTGGCTTTGTTTTTAATTTGGCTGTGATGTTGTCAATTTGCGATAGGAAGTTTTAAATTTGTGAATGTATATCCTAAACCATATATATATATATATATATATATATATATATATATATATATATATACATACTAGCTGATATACCCGGCGTTGCCCGGGATGTAAATGCGTGAAATGATATGATGTAGTTGTTGTTCAAAAATTGTGAGGTGGGTTGGTGTGGGGGGAAAAGAGGTGGGTTGGTGTGGGGGAAAAAGAGGTGTGGGGGAAAAAGAGGTGAGGGGGGAAGAGAGGGGAGGGGAGGGGGGAGAGAGGAGAGGGGGGAGAAAGAGAGGGGAGGGGGGGAGAAAGAGAGGGGAGGAGGGGAGAAAGAGAGGGGGGGGGGGGACGCTGGGAGGACACAGACACGTGCAAAACCAGGGGGCTGAGAGGGAGGACGGATGAATCGCCGCCATTTAAAAAAAAAAAAATTATTTATTTATTTATTTAACTTCCTTCCCTCCTCACTCCCGATCAGGAGCGCGGCGGCCATTTTTTTTTTTTAATTAGCGCGACCCCGTTACTAACGCGGTGGACTCGGGGTGGACCCCGAGCACCGCGTTATAACGGGGTTTAGCTGTATAGGTAAATGGAGTCTCGACTTAAATATTTGGTAATATATCTAACTAGTTTCTCTCAAACTGTGTATAATCTTCCCAGATTTGATTGTAAAAATTAAGAAAGATCTGTTCACTTTGGACAAATTGCAGATATCATGCCTGGGACAAATCTGGTTTCTGAAAATTAATATATTACCTCGTCTTCTCAACTGCTTTCAAACCCACCTTATTCCAATCCCCTATAAGAGTCTGAAAGAATAGGGGGAGCTGACGGTGCCAAATATAAATAAGTACTATCTAGCCTCTGTAATGTACAACTAGTACTATAATGTGACACTCAAGTACAGACCACTACAGATGGGTAGAGAGAACCCTTTCTGGGAATATACCAATTTAAAACCTACCGTGCTCTGTGTAATACAATATGTGTAATACAATTGACTACTCATTAAATATATGGAGAGCATCTTAGACCAAATATGCTCCTGTGTCATCTCCTTCTAAACTGACCCCGCTAATGGGAAATCCGAACTTCCAACATGGAAAGGGGAAAAACAGAATTAAGCAATCAGAAACAAATGGTATAAGGGAGGTTGGGGACGTATTATTCAAGTGGAAAGTTATGGAATTTGCTGAGATATCAGTGAAATATTCTATTCTACCTCAAGACTTATATAAATTCATGCAAGTTAGACACTTCAAAAAACAGACTACACAAGGGTCGCAATTCCCAGAAGGTACTGGATTTGAAAATATGTGAGACTCAGAAACTATCAAAAGGGTCTCTTTTCAACCTTATATAATGAAGTGACGGACAAAGAACTACAGAGGTTCAATTATATGGAGGGTTGGGAACAGGGCCTGCAAACAGAAATCTCAAGAGAGGACTGGGAGGACATATGGGACGGGGTGACAAAAACGTCAATATGTACCAAAATGTAGGAGAACACATAAATGTACTTTTTAGATGGTACCCGAACCCCCCAAAACTAAGCAAGATCTACTCTGTTTGTCCAAATTTGTGTTGGAAACATGGTCCATATTTGGTGGACATGTCCTAAGATAGAAAAAAATGGG